>SMSQ01021447.1:0-12391 GCA_019453375.1 Ctenoplectra terminalis | reverse complement strand
AGAGAGAGAGAGAGAGAGAGAAAGAGAGAGTCAGATGTTATGGTCACCTTAACTCTTCNTGACCGTTTCGTAATTTCTTCTCCAAATTTTATAAATCATTCACCGTGCACTTTTGAATATTTTTTTGTGATTTTCCGTAAAATATATGGTCAAAGATTTGTTTCTCTAGCATTGTGTATTTTTCCAAGTATCTATTATTGTAATTTCTTTGACACAGGCAGGTACAGTTCAATCGTCGGTAGGTTTAGTGTTAAGGAAAAAGTTGTTTGACATTAGTTCAGGAATTACCTCTTAACCCCTTGACTTACGATTTCTTCAATCTTCATTATCACATTAGCAATAGTTATTCACGTATTTGACACTCTGTCGAACGCAAAGTATGGAAATATTACACGTATTTTGTATTTGCTTATTTTCAATATCGTAAATTTAAATTACAGTTAAAGCTAAAATTGAACTTTATTATAAATATTGTGTCTTTTTATTGTATTTTATCCAAAATCGGTGCCTCGAGTCTGACTCGTGGTTATAGGGCAAAGGGTTAAAGGAAATTATACTGTTTCTCAGACACTGTAGAATTAAATATTAACACTGGAACTGCATACGATTAAAGTATACTTGTTCTGTATTCGATATAATAGGTGTTTGAAGAAAGTGTAAAATGCGAAAGGAAAATTAATCTAATTATTAATTTATTCACATTTGTTGTAGAGAATCATATAAAATTCCTATAAATGCATCATTGTGAGTTTGTAGTATTTATATGTGACATTGTAAACCATTTTGATCGCTTCAGAAGTTCTGGTGTTAAAAAAGAAATCACTAGTCAAGATACTTTTAAGAATTGTTGGCATTTATGATTCATGTCACTCTGGAATTTATAATGCATCAATACGAAAGAAGAAAAACTAGCACGTATTTTTAATATTGTGTTTCAAATATTAATTTGTCTAACAATTATGTAATTGAATGGTTGTATTTTTTCAAGCAACGTGTATTTGTGTTTTGTAGATCATGTACGTTATATTATATGCAAAGAGTATTCGAAATCGATTAGACACTTTCTTAGTTTGGTTATTCTTCACAGATGCAAACGATAATTAATTTATCAGATTTGAAAAAATCTATTTTTACACAGGAAATGGATAGAATGTTATTCGATATTGTATGAAGTTTATTATAGCAAATTTTATTATGATTAAGCAGGGCAATAACGTAGAATGCACTAGTGATAAAATAGGTTAAATTAGCACAAATAGCAAAATAAATATAGGACTATCCATTAACGCTTAATTACACTAATATGTGAAACTTAATAACAGACATTTTCTACTTGTTTCGTACAGTTTTCTATCAACATATCACACAGAATGTTATTAACTTTCCACGTTAGCATGATCTTCTTTGAGGTTAACTCTTTAAATTGAGTCTTCGCGTGTTTGTGACGTTTAACCAAGCTTGACCCCTCATTTACCACCTGATAACGTTGAAGTAAACGACAGAATAAGTTTACGCGAGCTAAGTCAGTATATCAATATCCAGTTTGACGTGGAAAAAATTGGAAAAAAAGCATCAAAGAATAAAGTAAGCTTATTATCGATTATGATATTCACGATACATTTACCTAGTAATATTTAAAAATAACAATTCCCGCCTAAATCACGTCAATCAAACTTTGTAAATTGTAAATTGCAAACGTTAAGCAAAGAAGTTAACTAAAATTATGGACAATAACAATTCTACTTGAACTTGAATTAAAAAATAATAAAGGAAATTATTGATTAAAAAATAGTTATTAATCAAAAAATCTTTAATAATAAAATAGAAATAAAATAATAGTAATATTAGAAATAAGAAAATTCTTAAACTAAAAAATTCACATTATCTAAAAAAGAAAAAAAATGCGGAGACAAAAGTATAACCTTGGAAAACTTATTTCAAATACAAATATCATTCTTGTCATTAATTTTCATAAAATATAACTACGAACTAAACCAAAAATGAAGACTATTTCTCTTCTTCAAAAGCTCCATTTTTATTCCATCAATATTAAATCCTAATATTAAAGTGTTACATGTTTCAATTAAAGGAAAAAAGAATTTATATTGATAATAGGTTCTGTATAAATTATAAAAAAATATTTTACAGTTAACATTTGTTCAAGAATGATTTTATATCGACGATGGAAAGTACCAATAAACAGTAAATAAGAGCAAAAATTTAAAATAGCGACAAGATACAATCATTAAAGGCAATTCATAGTGCTAAAAATGGAAAAAAGGAAAAGAAACAATCGACATAAAAATCATAAGCGATAGTTCCGTTGAAAAATGTATTGCACGTTGAAATTGGAACAGTTTAACAGTCTCAATAGCAGCCTATGGATACCGAAAATCCATACGTATAGAAACAGGACGTGTGGTATCGCATACCGTTGGAACGATAGCGCTGTGATCATGCGATAGGTGCCTTTCTTGATTGATACACTGCATTGAATGTCAAAGGTAACGTTATATTTCAGTCTGTGGTGAAAAAAATTTTGATAGCCTTGCAAATTTCGGTTCGAAAGTTCCCTTTGTTGCGTCTTTTTTGTCCGTTTCACGCATTCCGTACCACCTATCCTACGAAAATAAATATATCAATTTGATAAACGGGAAAGAATAAATTTATCGGGGTGAACAAAAATTAAAGTGGAAGCGTATCACTATAAAAAATATAGTTCTCGCGATATGTAACTATAAAGTGTACAAGGGTGAAAAAGATTTCTCGCAATAAAAAAGTTGTGGAATACACTTTAACGTCGTAATTTTCCTGGAAACTGCAAGTGTAATTTTACTTCTATTCTCGGTTACGACATTCTACAATTTTATACACGGTACTCCGACATTTCTGCGCAGTTCTTTCATCAAGAACCAGTCGACACAGTTACAATGCCTCTTTGTAATTTGCTTTGTGCAATATTCAACTGGATGGTTATAAAACGCAAAAATTACAAAGAACCATCAAACCACGTTAACATTCGTTACTATTTCATTTAGGGAAAGATAAAATCGCAATCATGCAAAAATCGCAAAAGTATCGTAGTAACAGCGATCAATTAAACTCCGAGCCGTAATTGAATCAACATTTTAATGTATCCATTTGTCAATTTGTTGTAAAAAATTATTCTAGAGCATGAAACAGGCGAACAACTATTTTTCTTTGTGAGAATTGTTTTAAAAAGATATAAAAACATTATCACGAATTGTGCACATCTGTAATACAAAATTTGTGCATAAATCTTTGATCCGATTCATATATAAATATATATTTCATGAATTAAATTTAATTTCATAAATTAATTAAAATTTAATAAATAATTTCATTAATTAAATTTTTTAAATATACAAAAAGCGAATAATATACAATTTTTTTTAACCCTTTTGAAACTAAGGGTAGAAAATTGGGAACACATTTCATAGAAATTGAAAAACGCATGCTTCGATAGTAGAATAAAATATTGATAACAGATCTTCGGTACGAAGCTTTCAAATTATTCCATTTTTTTCAAATTAAAATATTAATTTATTTTTGAGTAAATGCTAAAAAAGGTATTGAGGAATAATATTTGAATTCCTTACGCTACCCACCAAAACATTTCTACCGAGTCAAATTCTGTGAAAAGTCAAGTATCTTGTCCATATCAGCTGTAAAATTAAAAACCAGTCCGACGATTTGAATTTCCTGGTATCCATCACACGTACACTGTCCAATATACAACATAGTTACGATATAATCCCTGAAATCAAATAATGCTACATCCGAACAACCCTCGAAAATGCAGAAGCGACGATCTTGTCAAAGGATTATCGTTTCGGAAGTCTACAGCGTGAAAAGATCACCTTTTGAATAGGAAAGCGAGGAAACTGGAAAGAGGACGCAAAGGAGAATCCGAAACGGAACGTATCAGTGATAAAGGGGCATTGTTCACAGCAATACGTGTGTGCACGAGAAGCTAAATGGACGGATAAGCTTGCTCGAAGATGGCTGAGAGGCAGACGGTTGGCCTCCACGGCGGTTCTCAGCTTTCCATTTGGACAGGACCATCGTTCTCGCCGCAGTGATTTCGTGGAATTTCCATGGTGTTCCTGGGTTGAGCGAGCCTGACGAACGCTGCTATTCTACCGAGGACTTTATTGGCTTTTAAGACGGGCGTAATTAAAATGTAAAGGGTTGTCCGCTCGCTCATCCCCTTTGGCGCTGGCTCAAATTCACTTCCTATATACAGACTGTTTCGCGATGTTGATCATAATCGGGCGACGAGAAGTTTTTCAACTGCTTGGAAGAGTGCTATTGAAAGCAAGTTTGCTTTTATCATTTGTTTCATCTTCTGTTTGTTATGCAATCTTTGGGATTAAATTAATTTGGATGCGCCGGGGTTCTTGCGATAAGAGGTGTTGCGTTTATTGGAAGCAGAAAATGTTTGTTGAAATAGTTTATGGAAAGGTGGTGGGTTAAATGAGAATGGGAAAGTAATTAGAAAAGAATATTTTATAATATTGGTTAATGTTTTACAACTGCAGAGTGGGTAATCTTTTGTTGTTGTTATTTCAAGACAATTCGTTAAAAGCAACGTTTGTAATTTTTAATTTATGAATTTTTTTTAATGTGTTTCACGTGTGTGATACTAGTATGAGATTAATAGAATAATTAACATTGGATATCTTATATTGGAATATTAAGATCGCAATAAATATTATATATCTTACATTTACTGAGAAAAAAGAATTGTATCTACTGAGTCATATTTATTATGTATTTCATTATAAATAACAAAAATAGTTCATTCATTCGCCTAGCTAATAAACTAATCTTTTATCATGTTTACTATTTTTTAATTTAATTAACCCAGAATTCCAATTAAATTTATTCTGTTTAATATAAATATATTTTTAATTTACGAATTTTTAAAAATATGTTTCGCGTGTGTAATACTACTATGAGACTAATGGAATAATTAATATTGGATATCTTATATTGGAATATTAAGATTACAATAAATATTATATATCTTACATTTACCGAGAAAAAATAATTATATCTACTGATCTTTATTTACTATGTATTTCATTATAAATAACAAAAGTAGTTCATTAATTTGTCTAGCTAATAATCTTTTATCATATTTACTATTTTTTATTTTAATTAACCCAGAATTCCAATCAAATTTACTCTGATTATTCCACAGTTGATTCGAAAGTTACTTATTTAAAGGATGAAAATGGAATCAATAACGTGCAAGAACAATACACATGTACTATTTTACTTGCTATTTACCCAACATCGATTTAGGTACCCATAAAGAAACCAGTAGAAAATATTTCAAAAGCTACTCTCGCAAAATCATGAAAGTAATGTGCTGAGAAAGTTCAATCGCGGTATGAATATAAAACCTGACGATTCTCATTTCGGTTTATGAAGGGTTGTCTATATTTACGATACGCCGACTTATTACGTTTTACTATCGACCGTACGATGAGCATTTTTCTCCTGAAGTAAAACTCGGTTTCCGTATATTATCCCTTTCTGTATCAACAACTTTTGATATTCCCAATCGACTGATTGAAATCAGATATCAGTTCCCGGTTTCATAAAGTTCTACGTTTCCTCGAATATATACGCAGTGAATATTAACGCGAATACAGTTTTATACTCCACAGTATTTTTACAAATACTGCAATGATAGCTACTTTATTAGCATGTACAGTATCCGACAAATGTATTCGGATAAATTATGTTTCTGAATATACTTAAATGATTCAATGTGTTAACATTAACTCAATTAAAATGCATGTAGAGCGTTAAATGTAACAAATTTCAATATAAAATATATATTTTAAAATGGTAAAGAAATGTGTGAGTGACATAAGTACGTGACGTTACCATGACAATAAACAAACAGAAAAACGTGAGTGTCCCTATTCATTTGTCCGGTACTGTATATGTGTAATTTCATAAACTAATTTTTTTGCAAGCATTTATATGTTTAATTTGTGTATACAATTAATCTTTTGACTCGAAAGAGCGTATACAGGATGAGTCAATAAATATTACCAGGTGAAATACTTGAGTGTTAATGCAAGGTTAACTGGATATTTTAAAAAATATAAGACACCGAAAAATCAAAATGTATTTGTTAGATCAGGCTCCTTTAGTGCAATAAATTTCATTCTCAATATTTTTTTATAAGATCAATAGGTAACGAGGTACTTAAGGTGGTAATATTTATTGACTCACCCTTATATTGGACCTTGGAAAATAAGTAATTATTTATATGTATATGTTATAATTCATTATATCGTGTATTTAAATCTTAATATATATGTTTCTGTTAGTATAACAGAATGTCGAGCTGAACACCAAAAACGCTTTCAATTTTTAGATCACCATGATAAAAGATTTAAATGCAATTATACCTTGGAAACTGTGCTTTTAAAATTACTTGAAAATGTCGAAATCAAAATTAATGTTTCCATAATGCAGTAAATGTAAAAAATTAAAATTAAAATAGATAAAATAAGGATAAAAATGTAGGATACAACATATTGATTACCAAAATATAAAAATTGAAGTGAACAGAAAATAATAATAAATGTTCCTCAGTTGCTTACGAGTTTGCAGTCCGAAGAGATACAATTCTCCATGAATTTTATTTAAAAGAAATAAAAATACCATACGCAGCATAGAAAATGTGTAAAATGAAGAACGTGTTCCTAAAATTATTTAATTAACAAAACAAATTTCTGTTAAGCTCTCATTTCTTTGCCTATTTTCTATCAGTCTATTATAGTCTATTCATCGTCAAACAAATTACATTAGCTTTCTCGTAATACATTAGTGCATTCTATACACGCTTCTTTACGCGCTTAAAATCTACTCTCTCATAAAATGCGACCGTCTATCCGCAAAATGGCCGCGAGGAGCATCGCTGTTGATATTTATCGGAAACATCTTCAGGACACGAGGAGCGCATCCGGTATAATAATATCTATTTTCCAGACGGCGACGCGGAATGAGAAGCTCGGTGAACGAGACGATACGAAATAGAACGAACCGAAGAGAACAACTACAATACGAGGACGTTGACGACGACTCGGAGGCTTGTCATAAACCCTGAAATAAAAGATAAGTAAAATAAATCGAAAAAAAGAAATAGGATGACCGTTGATCAGTGGGAAAGACACGCCAATAACGATTTGTGGTCTAGCTGAAGGTGTTACGTGATTGTAATGCCGATTGATCATTTGCTTATTTATTCATTCATTTTATTGTGAAAAAAAATTATTCTTTCCGTTCATGTGCTATTTAAAATAATTGAAATTCTTTTTAGTCTCGCTTCGCTAGGCATTTATTTATATTTTTCTATATATTTACATTTATTTATATTTTTCTATATATTTATATTTATTTATATTTTTCTATATATTTATATTTATTTATATCTTTCTGTATATTATAGAAAACGTTAATTCAATCGTTATACGACGAATAGTCGAAGAGTAAGAGAATTTTAAAAATTTTCCAATAAAGCAAATAAAGGCGTTGATTATATCGCGGTTATAACTTTCAAAATTCCTTAAGTATCCAAAATAACTATTCTTTCTACAGTTAGCTCCTTCCTTTTTTTTAGGAATCATTAATCAATGTAAAACGAGTGTTCCTTTGTTAGTTACATCAAAGAAAAAAATGCATGCATTGATTTATGATTCCGCTCCAAGGAAAGAATTTTATTTCGGTTATAAAATGCAAGATGCGGTGCAACAGTAGCTATGCTCGGTACCAAGAACTTTGTTCTGAAAGTTATTAAAATGTGAATTAAATGCATAGAAGTTGGAAAGGATTATGTAAAAAAATGACATACATTTCAATTCCCTATTTCAATAGCATTAAAGAACTTAATTTCTCAGATACTCCTCTACTTTTTCATTTTCCTTTCAACTTTCAACTGCGCGTTTAAACACTACACCAACGTATCCCAAGCTTCTGCACCGGCAACACCCAATAATTCTACACAATCTCATCAACGATTCGTCAATAACGATTCTTAAATCGAATTTCACGGTCCAAGCTCGCTAGGAGGCTCCTTTCGAGCACAAAGCCAACCGAGATGAGTTCGTATCCTTGAAACCTGTTGATACAACGAGCAGCTATGCAAGCGTTCGCCAAAACACGACATACCCATCTACCAATAACACGAGACTTCGTTCCTGTTTTCCCCAACATTTATGCATTTTTCAGACGCCTCGTTTCGCCAGACACCGCGTTTCCCGTCACGTGTTGACGCGGACAGAGACAGAAAGAGGAGAGAGAAAAAAAAAGAAGAAACAGAGGAATGGAAATGAGAGAGGAAAAAAAAGAGGGAGAACGTGAGATCCTAAATAAAAGAAAGATCTAGAGACAGGATGGTTTCCAACGAGATGCGAGCGACGCTCATTAAGCTGCCTCGTACAGGGCAACGCAGCAGTGGAAGAAACAGGGGGTTAGAGGCAGGGGCTAGGAGTCAATAGTTTTCACGCGCGGCAACGTGCCGCTGGCATTTAAATGTATTTTATTTAACAGGTGAACGCGCGAGGCGTTCGAAGCTTTGAGCTTTCTCCTTCGCCGAGCTCTTCAGCTCTCTGCTCGCTCTCCGGCCCGTCGACCGTCTTATTGAGAATACTCGTTAATTACATGCCCAACCCTCTGCACGCCCTTTCTTCCTTCTCGTCCCCTTGCGCCGGCTGCCTCCACGCTCACACAGGGACCGTCCTTTCGCTCTGACGCCCGAACTTCGCGCTGCCTCGTGGCGCGATTCAAAGGGAGGAGAATACCGTTTTTCAGGTTAGGCGAGCCGGAAAAGAGGCGGCGAGCGAATTTCCTTCGATGAACGCTGTTCCTTCGAATTCTTCGTGTCTTCCGGCCCTTTGACTTCGTATCGTCTCGTTTTTCGAATCGGTCGAACGTGGAAACGATAAAACGGCCGGCATGACGAACGACGCACCGTGACCACCCTCTCTCTGTGTTCGAGGCCCTCTCTGTTTGGTTAACAATGGGATGGGTGAAATTTGTCGGAAATTAAGGGAGCAGGATCTTGTTCGGCGAGCAGGAGCTCGTCGTTTATCGCGCCTACCGATCTGCCCTCTTCGCGGAGGCAATTTTTGAAGCGTAAAGATTTTTTTGAGAGTTCTGGTCGTTTTATTGAATTGGGATTGGTGTTTGCGACAGATGTGGTTCGTTTCGTTACTCGTGTAAGGATGTGTATTAGGAATCAACTGTTTAATATTTGTGAAACAAAGAAGGAATATGTTTAACTTTTTTCTGTTTCGTCTTAGTATTTTTATACAAACTATGAAATTCGGTTATATTACGATATTAAACACATTATATACCTTGATGCTTCAAGTTTGAGATCTGAAAATTAGTTTTGGTTGTTTATTACTTGTTTTCTGTTGCTTATTTTCGGAATGTTATAGTGAAGTTTTAAGTATTTCAAACTAGATTATATTCAATGATATTGTACCTATTTAGTCATAATTATTGTGCAATTATTTTGTACTAAACTACAACGTGGAAGGTTCCAAGCTCGAGTAAATAAAATTCCTTCAAATATTAATTTAAGAAATATATTGGAGTATTTAATTATTATTGTTATTAGATCCTTACTTTTTTACTATTTTATTAGATAGTTTTTGTTAACTATTTTATTAGATAATTTAATTTTCAGATGACAATTTATTAAATTTTGAAGACCAAAAAAATATCTACACTATTTTCTCAAACTATATCATCCGATCTTAACCTGTTCGACTCATTATTATTCTAAATATTTCCAAGTTACTTTTTTTTCTATAAATCACAAGCTTCGTCGTTAAATAAGAGGAAACATCTTGCATAAAAAAACAAAATATCATCGTTACTGTTCAAATTTAAAATTAAACCGCATTGAAACAAATAATTTCCTGCACAAAATTTCCTTAGGGCGAATAATATTTTTCATAATTATTACATTCACCACCCTTTGAAAGTTCTGTCCGAAACATGGTGGAACCGAGGCAGACAGCGAGAAATGAGCTAATCGATTTGACAAGGTACTCCCCAAACAACCATTATATTCGGTACGTCCGTGTAAGAACAACACGATATCAGATTTCTGAAACACTAAGCGCGAGAGGAGGGCCAGCATCCATTTATTCATAGCGCTTCATAAATAAATGTATGAAAGTAGCGGCGGCAGAACGGGGAACAGCTACCTGGCCGCTCATCTTCTTCCATCACTGCTATACATGGTGGTAAGTCACCTTTTTCGAGTTGTATACATTTATTGCACGATAAGCAAGAAATCCAACAGGCGTACGTTTAACATGCCACAAGTGAGCTCTTTACAGAACGGACCATTTAACTGAGATCGCGGAGAATCCCGCTAAAGTATGAAAGCACGAAAGAGACTTTGCCTCGTAATTTATATACTGGACGGAATTGAAAAGATTCACGTGTGCTTGCATCTCGCCGACGAATATACGGCTAGCTTTATGCCGAACTACGTGAAACACGATCCGTGGCTGGAATACGAAGTCGCAGACATGATTTAGTATAAACGAGAAAATTTAAAGGTTGATGGGAGGGGAAAAAAAAAAGAAGATAAATTATATTTTGTCGTCTGTTGCGAAATTAACTGTTTGAGTATCAAGTTTGTATGGCATATACATATATATATATATATATATAGAGAGAGAGAGAGAGAGAGAAAGAGAGAGTCAGATGTTATGGTCACCTTAACTCTTCGCGGCACAGGATTTTAGATAATAAAATAGACCCATGTTGCATAGAAATTTAATTGTGTTTTAAATGAAACAAAATTGGTTTATTTTTACTAATAAAGGAATCAGATGATGTAAAAACATAAAAAAATAATAATTTAATTGAATTTGTTGCTATAGGGTGGGACTCGAATAGTTCCAATAGTGCCACATGGGTTCATGAATTGTACTTATTAAAGCACATCCTTTTCCATAAGTCGAGATGGGACTAAAAATGTCCCACCATGCATTACGGTGCGTCAAAAAGGTGGGACATTTTTAAATGCCAGCATGCCCCAAAAAGTTAATTAATTCGTTGGTGTATGGACATATCCACCGAAACATTTTTTGTGCAATGTGATAAGTATCCTTTTTATCAGTTTTTTTATGCTACGTTATTGAGAATGTGTTACATCTTTCTTTTTTTTCAAAATTTTCGTACGTTATTAAATAAGGAAAAGAGACGAAAAACGGATGATCCGAAATATCCATGTTACTACCCCCACGGTTGCGATAGAAGGTTGAAATTTGAGGTAGAATGTTTACCGAAACATTTTTTGTGTAATGTGATAAGTATCCTTTTTATCAGTTTTTTTTTTTTAAGTTTTCAAAGTTATCTTCAGTCCTTTTTTTTACGTACAACGATCCTTTTTTGGTTATGAATTAACATTATAACTACTTAAGTAATCAAAATGACTTCTTTGCAATTTCTCATATAAGATTCTACAAATTTACAGTGCATTTTTAAGAATTCTTTGTTTTTCTCGTAACGAATATGAATAAAGATTTATTTCTCTTCGATTTTATATTTGTTTTTTTTCAAGTAGCTATTATTTTTAATTGTTTGGTAGAAACAGGTATACTTAAATCGTTGGTAGTTCTAGTGTCGTAAGTTCTCAAAGTGCACGGAGAAATTTTCTTATCTAATTCTGCTCTTCGCGTATTTCATCCTTGAAAATAGTTCACAATGGGTTTTGAGGAATTCAACGAGTACCATAAAACATTTTTTTTTTTATTTAAATTAATGATAGGGTGAAGAAGAATACATAGGCAAAAAGTGAGTTTGTATAAGTTGAATAACATACGGTGTCTCTATTTATAAATTTCAAGCTTATGCAAATTGACAGTGTGTACGATATCGGTATGTTAACTATTTTATCGAGCTAACGCGTAAAGCAATTTTTCAGAATTGTCAATATTATTTTAGCCAGATGATTTGTATCTGAAAAATCTATTTCATTATT
The DNA here is from genome assembly GCA_019453375.1 of Ctenoplectra terminalis. Taxonomy (NCBI): domain Eukaryota; kingdom Metazoa; phylum Arthropoda; class Insecta; order Hymenoptera; family Apidae; genus Ctenoplectra; species Ctenoplectra terminalis. The sequence continues at coordinate 333 of SMSQ01021447.1, read as the reverse complement.
AATGTATTAATAATAATCATTTTCAAACATTTGCAATTTATTTCCAATTTATTCCTGTTACAGCAATAATTTACTGCAAAATGCATTTACAATGCGATAAAAGCGTTGGCAAAATCACTGACAAGCTTTGAGTTCAATTAAGAGTAAATTCACGGTGAATTAAATCATTTGTAAAGTGGAAGTCAAGAAAGAAGATGAATGCAACTTACTCTTGCTTCGAAATTGGCAATTTCATTTACAAAAAGTGAATTTCCTCTTTAACGGCTTTCAATTGTGCTCACCTTGATATTCAAGTAATTGGAATTTGCATTTAGAATCTTAAATTCATTTTCT
>SMSQ01021446.1:0-13938 GCA_019453375.1 Ctenoplectra terminalis | reverse complement strand
TAGTAGCTTTATAAAATATTATTACTGTTTTAACAGAGTTAAAAAATTTTACATTTAGGAGGTTAAACGAATATCAGAATGTTTAAAAATGCAATCTGTGNTTATTAGATATACTTTTCTTTTGATAAATAGAAAATTGGTAACGTCATACATGATATACGGTACCGGACAAATGTATTCGGACAAATGATGTTTCTGAATATACTTAACCCATTCGCTGCCAAGGACGAGTATACTCGTCTTTGGCAGGGTGTCATGCATTGCCAAGACGAGTGTACTCGTCCTACTTTAAATATGTTATAACATGCATTTGAATTAGCAAATTTTTTGTGGCCACAAACATAAATATAGAAATGTAAAAAACTTGAAAAAATTTTTTACAAAAATTATACTTTATTTCTTATTTAAAGAGAATGATCTTTTACAAAAAATATAAATGGCAATGGAAATGACTTCGTATAATTTAGGCTTGGCAGCGAATGGGTTAAATGATTCAGTGTATTAACCCTCTATGGGAAGGTGTGACTTAAAAGTTACAAACTGATGTATCTATATTTTAAAAAATTAATTTTCTTTAGTTATCGCTGCACTATTAAATTTGATCACTGTATTACTGTAGCGACACCATCATCCGTCTACAGTAATTATTAGTTAAAACATTTTCAAATCAAAAACTGTAATCAATCGTAATTTTGTCTCCAATAAGCAGGACAAAATTTGGGCTATAGAGGATTAAGATTAACTCAATTAAAATGCTTGTAGAGCATTAAATATAACAAATTTCAATATAAAATATATATTCTAAAATGGTAAAGATATATGTGAGTGACATAAGTATATGACGTTACCATGACAACAAACAAACAGAAAAACGTCAGTGTCCGAATTCATTTATCTGGTGCTGTATATAACTTTATAAAATCAAATAAACTTCTGAACCGAAAAGTTAATTCACTTCTTTTAATCTTTAGGTACCGAATTTTCACAAATCTGCATAGAAACCAAACTGGGGCCACTAGGGTCCATTTGTGGTTTTTTTCTGAAATTTAGCTTTCTAGATGCACCTAAAATATTTGAAACAATGTTCAGATCTGTTTTCAACATTTTTATCAAGTAGTTTTTAATATTAAAACAATTTAGGTTGATAATGAGGAATAAATAAAGATATCGTGAATTCTAAAAACAAAGAACAATAATTAAAAATTAAATATTAAAACGTGGGGTAGCTAAGTTACCCTGTTCAGGAGTCTAAGGGTTAATAAATGTAATTGTATTACAGTAATTTTCCCTAATTAAGTAAAATGAATCTTTAATGTCTATTAGTTTAGGAAGTATTGATTTACTTTATTAAAATCGTACACTTCTGCTTATCATTGTACAAGTGCATTGTAAAAATTAGTAACTAAGATAAATATTCATAATAGTAAAATGAAAAATGTTAAGAAAAATTTTGTTATTCTAAAATCGAATATGTTTTAGTCAGACTGTCAGTAAATATAAAATTGACCGTTAGTGTCGATTAAATTACACGTTCGTTATTAATTACAATAAATACAAACTTGGATAATTAAAGTATTAACTTTGAAAAACAATTTTGATCTTAAAATTTACAGTTTAATCTTGATTTAATAACATTAAAACTTCAATTCACGGATACAGTACCCATATTTATCAATGACACGTTTTTTTACCAAATTCTGCATTTATTTCTATGAAATCAAATTTTTGTGATTTTACAAACATAACTTTAAATGGTAAAAAATGTAACGTACCTATATTTATCAATGACACAGTTTTTAATTAAATTCTGCATTTATTTCTATGAAACCAAATTTTGGTGACTTTACAAACATAATTTTAAATGGTAAAAAATTCAATATACCAATATTTATCAATGACACAGTTTTTTATTAAATTCTGCATTTATTTCTATGAAACCAAATTTTAGTGACCTTAAAAACCTAATTTTAAATGATAAAAAATTTAATATACCCATACTTATCAATGACACGTTTTTTTACTAAATTCTGCATTTATTTCTATGAAACCAAATTTCTGTGACCTTACAAACCTAATTTTAAATGGTAAAAAATTTAATATACCCATACTTATCAATGACACGTTTTTTTACTAAATTCTGCATTTATTTCCATGAAACCAAATTTCTGTGACCTTGCAAACACAATTTTAAATGATAAAAAATTGAATATCCATGAACGCAATTAATCAAAATATAAATCTTAAAATAAATATAACATACAATTATTACTTGTACCAACTATATTTTCACCAACGTCGCGTTAAGAAGAACTTCGTACGTATCTTTTCTTCGATGTATTGGTTTACAAAGCGAAGCGAAATGGTCGTATCAGGAACGAAAGGTGAATTGTTAAATTGATCTGAGACTTTCGTAAGACATCGATACAGATTTTTGCAAGGGTAAAAGCCGAAGGACAATGACTCGGGGCTATGTCCTAGTAGGATGCACCCCTGGCTAAGCTCGTATACGGCACGTCGACCGATCAAGACTCGGTATACGCTCCCTGCTCACAGTGGGGAGTCGGAGAATGGCATTATGGGTAGAGACCTTCCCTCCCTTCTCTCCAGACCTCCAGCGCGCATTGTCTGGCAGCCATATTGGAATAACAGCCAACCCCGTCGTGATTGGTCCGTTTTTTAACGGAGAACCCGTCGCTTGGCACAATACTTGTCCTGGCCATGGTTAGGCAATGCCTTGCTACGCGATAGACTATCAGTCGACTCCATGCTGTGCCTGCATCAAAATCATCTGCCAGTACCGGCTGTTATGATTCTCCTCGAGGTCGGACGGTATCGCGCAGGAACCACGATGATCGTGTTACCATGAAAGAAAATCCACTCGAAAAGTTTCTTCTTTCGAGTGTCTTCGAACTTCGGTGATTCCTGAGCGTTCGTTATACGTACCGATGAAGTTTCCAGGTCACCTCGAACGTTGTTTGGACGTAGCATCGAAGATACTTTAATTGTTATTTTTTTTTTTTTTTTATCGGAAGAACTGAAACATTTAACGGATAGGTCTGATAAGAAACATTTCCTTGCGGGAAAGTGCAACGAAATGGTGTGAGGTGTTGGCGGATTATTTCAGGACAGTGGTTGGACCTTGGTACCCTCGCAATTTTTCGTTATTCCTCCAAGTGACGTGAACAGTGCGAGAATAGAGTTCGCGACGCGCGATGTACTACGATTATGAACGGTTCAGTGACTTTGATGTAAAACTGTGATGCACTGTGATCGTTACGCGATAGTCGCATTTTGGATTACTGTATTACGGATTACACTTCTCGAGGTATGTCAGTAGAAACACATTTGCTTACAAAAGGCTCGCCGATGCGATCGAATATTCATATAATAAGTACTCGTTTAAACAGTCATCTATCATGGTTATCGGTTCGACAGGAGGATTCTAGGATTCATGGTGTCGCATTATCTCTGTTTCATTTAGCTTCGTTGATATTAGTTTCTCCATTTTTGCACTATATTTGAAATAGGTGTTTAAAGTATTCAAATAATTTCTACGCGTAATTTCCAAGCAGTTTTCGAATATTTCCTCGTCGCGACGGCTGCGGATGCTCGGTCGCTGTATTTTAAGTTACGGTTACTTTATTTTTTAAGTTACAGTCACACGTAATATCTTTCGTATAATACCCATACAAACTCCATTATATGATTCGTTTGATCCCTCCGTATATTAATTAAAAGAAACGAAAGGATTTTGAAAAATTGAAAGATAGAGTAGACCGACTCGAATCGGATCGTTTTCTTTGGATAGTGAAAAAATAGTAATCACTTTTATTATAAATTCGTAATCAATACCCATTTAATTCGAGCATTGATAATAAAAAATTTTTTTAAACTTAAAAATCTTCCTTTTAACTGAATTCTTATTTTGATCCGATTCGCCTCAGCCCACCTTAATCGTAAAATATCCTTGTACCATTTTTCTCGCGCAAATTTCGTATTCTGTTGGTATCGTTCCAGTTTCGTAGCAAACGAAATCTGATTCTCTGTTTGTTATACCATCGAAAGAGGTATAAGTAACTTGTTATACCTAGAGCACCATTCCTAGAAGTTAATAAATCAGTTCTGGCGTTATCCGTTCGATATATTCTGGCGAACAAGGCTCGATAAGCATCCTGACATCGGTCAACGACAACAATTAATGATCAAACAAGAATCAGTGACCGTGATTGCAAGTTAAGCTATTTATAGTCGCACCAGGTGACGCAGGGCACGTTGCACGCGCGTTCGCATATCTGCTGACTGCAAACGGGAAAATGAGACGTCAAACGGGCGTTGGAAGCGTGTCGGTATCGGTCATTGGCACCCTTTTGTCAAGGGCTGCAAATAAGATTTACCTCGATATATTTGTCATCCGGGGGAAGGACAATCGTGCTGGCGCATTCATACCGTAGGATTCTTTGGTCTGGTATTGGAACGTTCGTGTACGAGGCTCTAGGAAGTGAACGTGGTATTAGAGACACGAACGTTGGTACCTTTTCGATGTTCAGCCCAAAGGGCCACTGGTCCAAAAATTTTGTCGAGTAATGCAGGAATTATTATCCGAGGAAGGGCGACGGAGCAGGGGAACCGAAGGAAAAAGAAAATGGTCGTTAGGCGCGCGCGAAATGTGAGAAATGATCTGTCGACGTTCCCGTGGCCGTGGAAAAAGCCGACCGCGAGTTCAAAGAAGCCGTGGAATCGAAGAAGACTGAGAACCACGCCATTAGACGCACCGTGATCGAGCGAATTCCCTTACGTTGGATTTAAACAAGGAAAGAGTCGTTCTCCAGGGACGTTCGTCTTTCGATTTTCGTTTCACGTTTTGGTAAAGATATACGACAGTCCGAAATATTGATGATATTAGAAGAAACTTTCAAGTTTGCTCACGATCCAGCTTATGCGTTTGCAATTTTTTTTTTTTTTTTTTTTTTCTACCGTCCGTTTTACATTAATAATATAAACGAAGTAAAGCTTGGTTCAAACTTGGTAGAATCGTTTAGATAAAATTGTATCCGACAGAAAAGTTACAATCGGAGAATTTTATAAATACTGTTATCGCACACGATATAATAAAAAGCAAAACACTACTATAACAACAGTTTTGTATCTCTTCAATTTCGTTTAAAATTTTCTCAGGTAACGGAAGAGATGCGTATCTTCTGCGGCACCGTTCATGTATTCGCGTGTTAACGAAAAATGAATAAAATGTAAATGAACAATTTGTATTCGACCCAATTTCTTCAAAATTAATTGGATTATTTTTAATTCGCATTATAATCTTTCCGCTCCGTTTCTGGCAAAAAGAAAAAAGGTGGAGGAATTAATTCGCAGCTGATTCCGAATCACGTAGTTATATTTCTTGCGCCTTTTTCGAATTTGAAAAAAACCCTGCACGGTCTGTTCAAGGGAGTGCTTTGACTTCCCAAATTATAGGCGGCCATTATCGCGCGGTCGGCCCCGCATTTGGGCCAGACAATGGCCGCCACTACTCGTTAATGTAATAGCCATCCCGAAGGTGGGATCTTCCTTCTCACACATACCGTACTCATGACCGACAGAAGAACGAAAAGCCTCTACTTCTTTTGCCGACCCGTCTGTCGTTCGGTTCAGCCGACCTGTCTGCATTCGAGCAGCCTTCGAAGAATTATTATTTTATGGGATTATTATCTCTAATAACATCACCCCGTAGGAAAAAAGGAAAAGACCATTTCGTCTGCCAAAATTTCTGGCTCCGTTTTAGCTTCCTTTTTCCTTTACGTGTCAAAACGAGACTAATTAGTGTGAAGAGTCTCACCGGTCTCCTCTACCAGCAGATCCAATGGTTATCATTAAGCGAAATTTTTATTTCAATAAATATAATCTCAATGTTTATTCTTCTATTTTTCACCTTGTTACGGTCTTCAGATTTTTTTTTATCTAATCACACTCTCATATCATTAAAACAGATTTTATGAAAACCGAGTCGTTTGCATAAAACTGAAACGAGAAAATTCAGATATTAACAACAATTTTATATCGTTCTGAAAATTATGAAACATTTTAACGAAAAAAAAACACGATTAGGTCGGAAGGTGACCTAAAGACAATGCCAAGGTTAAACAAATACTCGACAAAAATAACGTAATCAATGGACTGCTGATTTTTATGCAAATTCATATTTTCGAGAATATAATAAAAAAAAAGGCTAGAATTTTTGTAAAAAATATTTTACCTACCAGCTGTTACAAAAAACACTATAATTTGGATATATTTTCTTAACACGCATTCTGTGCAATTTTGCACCATTAAATTTCCCATCAATGCATAAAAATCTGTGATCAATTTTTAAATTTAGATATTTGCTTTATGATTTAATGACAATATTAAAAATCGATATACAAAATTGAATGAAGAGAAAACAAATTTTCTTACTGAAAAAGAAAAGTAAAGAAATTGTATTTTTAATTTCATCGAGTTGATCAAGTTTCCATCATTAATTTCCAATTATGCATGATACTCGAGTTAAAAATCTTGGATGGTAAATGTTCTGTGCACCGTGGATCGTGCGTTGCGCCTTTTGAAGAGCGACGGTAAAGCGAACGGTCTAGCCAGGTCGCGTTCGGAGCGTGCGTGAGGGATGAAGTAGGGTAGAAACGGGGACGCGCGATTGGCTGTAGGGCGGGAACATTTGGGGGTTGTTCAAACCAGCAGGTGGATCTTCAACAACACCCCTTTGTCCCTCAATTAGCTACGTTTTTTCCTATCCTGTCCATCCTCCGAAATTTTACCTGTCCGTCGGCTACAGTCTGTTTTCGAGTGGTACACCTCGAGACGAACGGTTTTAGTTGAGTCACAGTGAATCCGGTTTGCTCGAATCATCGTAGAACGGTTTTTATTTTTACTTCTTTTTGCGCGTATTCTAACGTCGAATCGCAAAGTGAATACAGTGCGGCGCAGACTTTACTTCAATTTGTGTTTCACAAGTTTGAACACGGTCAAGATGGTTGATCCGTTCGTGCACGTGTTATATCGATTGTGTTAACTCGGCAACGTAACATGTGCGAACAAATTTGTGCTTTCATGTATGATTTATCGTTGGTGAACTTTATATGGCCTAACATCTTTGCAAGGATACGATAGGCGAGGAACATAATTTTTCGCGAAACGTTGGTGCACCGTATCGTACAATTGAACTAACAATTTGTGATTCAACGTGTTCTGTTACCCGCAGAATTTTGTGGATTGTTTCATCGTTTAAACACGGTTGGAGAGAATAACGTGAAAAGAATCATGGCTTGGAATTCGGTACAGAAAGTAATGCATTCCTTAATTCGTTTGTACGTAATCGTAACGCGACCTTGCTCCGAACATATTTTTTTTTCTCGTTTCAAAATTATAGTACAGATCGCTGAAATGGACGATAGTAAGCGATGAATTACAGTTATCAATAATTAATGTGAAAACTGCAGAATGTAATGACGGACGATCACAGAACACAATCCGTTCCGCGTTATACAATCTTGCAGACAATTAAATACTTTTAAATGATCCTTAAGAATCGTACTTGGACACGCGAATCTGTTTACGCTTACTTACGTTTCATCAACCGATAATTTGATCGCGTGCATTTTTTCTGTTAGTCAGGCAACAAAAGTCGCTATTAGATGCGAGAGGTTGAGACATGAGTAATTCCGTTTCTTTAACATTGAAGAATACCTTTTATAGATTCCGCTTGAAACTTCGTTCTATTTGAGTTCCACGTGTGTGTTACAGGCGAATATATCCTTAGTTCTGGCAATCAAAGAAGAAGCGGAAATAACGCGGCCGAAGAAGACGATCAGCTTCTTAGAGACGCGTCGCTGGATTTAGACAATCTCCCATTGGCCGGATTAACCGATGATTCTTTGGGATTAACCGACACCTTAGAGCTCGAGAATGATTTTCCTTCGGACTTACTCGGGGGTGGTCTCTTAGAAAGTGCAACCGTCGAAGGTCTTAACAACGATATTCTGGGTCTTCCCGACGGATTCAATCTCGAGGAGGCGCTGCAACTCGTTGGTCTCGATGAGGCTCAATCAGAGGTTGGTGTAATATTTATTTACAAATATTTTATCGAAACTTACTTCGTACTGTTATTAATTCTCTGTGATTATTACAAAGAACAATAATTATAGCATATAATATGGACGCATAATTTTGTCCAATATTTATTATAATTTAACACGTTCCGTGCCAGTCTGATTTTTGGACACTTTCCGTTCAGGCCAGATGCTTTGCGATTAAATAATTTTGCTTCTAACGCATGCTTTACAATCTGAACAATAATACAAAGACCATAATTATGAAGAAAAGGGTGTACAGTTTTTACAAAATTCTTCGTTTTACAATGAAAATTGCAAATGGCTTGAACGGAAAGTTCAGTGTGAGGCGTATGCGCCACGTGTTAAAGAACTGAGCGCAAGGAATTTAATAGATACCAAAAATGTATATTTTGATAAGTTGAGTGGTTTATTTTCGTCATAAACCTTCATTTTCTTACCAATTAATAGTAGCTTTCGATCACTTTTGCTTTCGTTGGGATTTGTATTTAGAAGAAACAGTTGTGTTGTACGTTAAATGTATAGTTTTTACACGAGATAAATTATAAAACTGTCCAACGAATGCACGTGCTTTCTCTACGACTGCTGAAACAAGAAGAAAGAAGTACTCGCGTAGGAACTACCGCTAATAAATTTTACTAACCTAAGTACAATACCAATGCCGTGATTAACATAATGTTTCGCATTTCAACAGTTTAAAAAAAATTTACAGGAACTGATTTACTGTTTATACACTCTGCAAACATGAGTTTAGCACATTATTTAATTTGAAATTGATATTATTGTCGTAATTTCGATTAGATCGATGTAGATTTGCGAAAAGCTTTTCTTTTAAAATATAAATAAATATACGTAAAATGAATGTAACCAAATTTAAAGTACCTCATAAAACTTGAACGCGTTCAGTATTTTTTTGTAGTTTTTTCTCCTTGCACTCTCTCTGTTAATTAAAAATTGAAATAAATTCCTGAAAAACTAGTGACAACGCAAACGATGCAGGAAAAAAATCCTGTCGGAAGAAGAAATACGATATAGTTTATCCCTTTGAAAAACTTTGACGAGTCTGACTCATGATCACAATTTTGGGCCAAACACGAATATCACGAATGAGACTCGTGGTCACAATTTCGGGTTAAACATGAATATCACTAAATATTAACGTCACGAATGAGACTCGTGTCAAATTTCTAGATAATGAAAATTTAGGCTACTGAAAATAAGGGCTGATACTTAAACAATCTTAGCAATGGTGTTCGGTGAGCATCGGCCTCTACACTTTTGACCCGGATTTTGCCCTGCTAAATGGTAACGCAAAGGGTTAAACCTGACCGATCAGTAGAAGACCGAAAATAGAGCCCAGGTTGAACGTATTAAACTACAGTAATATTAGAACATCCGAGAAGGTGAATATTTTGCCCTTTGCACTCGGCTGGCGCCGCTATGGCGATATGCATAATTTACTTCAGAGATTATGTTTTTAATTAGATTCTATATTTTCATCAATTCAAACGCTTGTTTTATCTTAAAATAAAAGTAAATTAACCAAATAAATAAGAAATCACAAACATTTGTAATTTTCTTTTCTTCTTTCCAAAAGAATACTTTAAGTTTTCGCAATAGTCCTTTGAAACTTAAAAAAGTCTTCGAGTGCAAAGGGTTTGAATTTTATCTGTGAGTGCTATAAAAGAACGTCACAACTTCTTCCCATTTCTTCTTATTTTTTGATAAAGTAATTGTATTATTTCCGTTCAAATTTTTTTAGTCTTTTTTATTAAAATATTCTTCGATACTAATAGTAGGGTATCACTATTACCAAATTTTTTTTCTTCTAAAATTTAAGTGTTTCAATGCCTGGAAAAGATAATAATCAAACGGTATACGGTGAATGCGACCTTAATAAAATAAATAAATAAAAATAAATAAGGTGTGATAAAATTGACCATTCAAATTCTTGTAATTTTTTTTGCACATTCTGTGCCACGAGAGATCTGATAGAGGTCCGCGATAGTATTATCATATTGGAAAACTAGCATCTTTCGATTCAGCAGTACAAGTTACTTTTATTCATATTATTTATTTTAATTTCTATAACTGGTTACAGTACACATCTGAATTAATAGTTACATTACCTGGCCGTAATTCAAAATATAAGATTCCTTGATAATCCCGTCCAACACACCGCGGAACTTTTCGAGAGTGCAAACCTGATTTCGCTCGTCGCCGTAGTAGTTCTCATTTTTTAAATTCGGTATCGTCTTCGTTAAGAATTATCGCAGAGAATCCATTTTTCATATCCGATTATCAAATATTTTATAAATGGCTCGCATGCGTTGCGTGCTGGTTGATCAAAACGCTGCGGTATCCATACTTCCAGTTTTGCATCCATTCCCATTTTTTTAAAACGATTGTAAACCATTTTATATTAATAAACTAGTTTGCAATCTAGTTTAAGTTAATAAACTGGTTTACAATCGTTTAAAAAAAATGGGAATAGATGCAAAACTGGAAGTATGGATACCGCAGCGTTTTGATCGACTAGCACGCAACGCATGCGAGCCATTGATTTTTATACGTTTAAGATTTCAGATATCTCTTGATTTAATCAGTTTCACGTTTCTTCCATAAAGGTTCAAATTTTTTTCCCATTCAACCGAAAAGAACGTCCAGAACATTTTTCGAAAATTTGTAGGTATAAACGTTTTGCGTTAACGGAATACTTTTTCGCGTGCTGCGTATTCTATCGGTGCTCGATTTATTATCCAACAGGCAACTAACTATTGTAATTTTTTAATTGTGCTATATTAAATCAGAGAACTATTCTTGAGCATATATTATTTACTTAATATCACATGACGATCTGAACACTTTGATCGTCAAACGCATATATGCGTCCATAGTCCACGGGATAGCTTCACCGGACGCATATAGGCGTCGACAACGGTCAAAGGGTTAATTGCTCATGTAAGCAATTTGCAAGGATTAGTACGTTGATCCGAATGCAACTGTCGACGGAATTTTCTTTAACACTAGAACCACCGAACCAGTCAAAATGACTGATTCATAATTTGTTATAGAAATTTTATAAATCTACAAGGATGTATTTTTGGAGATTTTCCATGATTTTTTGTAAAAAATATATACAGAGAATTGTTACCTTTATTACAGGTATTTTTTCAAATACCTATTTAATTTCTTTGGTACAAAGAAGTCTACTTTAATCGTTGGTAGTTCTAGTGTTAAAAACGCAAAAGCCACTTCAATATCGTGGACGAGAGTTTCTATTTTTTTCACGACATCGTGTTGCCATAGGAGTCAGAATCGCGATAGATAAAAATTGATCTCCCTTGTATTATATATTTTTTCACGTACCATTCATTCTGATTTCTTCGGTATAAATAAGTACACTTCGATCGTCAGTCGTTCTAGTGTTAAAGCTGCTCGAACTTCTCGAATGATCTAATAATCTAATAAAACGTTTCATTTATTTTAAACCATTATAATGCAAATAACATAATGAATATTCGTAAGAGAAAAGTGATTCGTACAAGCATTGATATACCTATGATACAAAGTATTCGAAATTGGGCAGTTTAATCCCACTGTCCTCCTCGGTTACTCTTCGTATTTCTTTAAAATTTCTGTTTTTTATTTTTTTTATTTCAGAGTTACGAAATATACGCTATTAAAAAAGTAATCGCAAAAATTAAATATGCTAATAAAAAGTGAAGAATTTTTATGAATTTTTACATTATAACCTTTTCTCATACTTCATTTAGTTTCTTTTTCACCATACATAACAATTTTTTATACAGTTCAAATTAACTTTTCCTTGGTTTTATCTATACCGCAATGGACGCGTGTTTAAAAGCTGTATTTTGTTGGCGTAGGTGATCGGAGCTTTCGGGGTGGACTAAAATAAAAAATTAAAAAGATTCTTAATCGGTATGTTTGTCATTATCGTCCGTATTAACCGATTAAACCATTTGCACTGGAAATACGTGCCACGCATGTCGAGACGTTTATATTTCAAAGTCGCGAACGACGTGTTGTACACGTCGGTAGGTAGTTGTCATAAATAAAGTTTGTCGGAAATAAAAATAACGTGCGCGGGGTACGCCCACTGTGATCGTTTGACGAAGTACAATGTTAAATACACCATACTCCACAAGATTATTAACCTGTTAACTCGGTCATTTTTCGATCAGAAGCTCCTTTATACTTTGAGTTAAAAATTAATAGAAAATAATACATTTTAATTGGATAGATTTTAATCATTGCAAATGTAAGTCTAATGTAACGCGTTTTTTTTTATAAAAATATAACGATGCACTCAAAAGTAAATCAATGTGAAAATAAATGATTACGTCCAAAATATCGATATTCCGCGTGACGAGTTTACTCGTCTTACCCGGTTAACAGGTTAATAAATGAAATTAAAGTATTGTTTTGGTACGCGCAACTGTGAATTAGCTGCCACCTCAGGTAGTTAAAGTAAATGATTTATGTTAGAGATTAGTAAAATGACGAATGCTTAAATGACAAGTTCTAAAATTTAATTTCTGTATGGTAATTTGTAAATAAAAAAGATATTACAAACTTATTGTAAAAATATAATTGTAATACCGACGAGAGCTAGCAGCATATGGAATAACCTGTAAAAGTTTCAGCCCGATGGGCCATGTATTTTTTGAGATTTTATCTACGCCAGGTGCAAAGCTTACGTTTCAAAAAAGAACGCGTTCGAGTTTTATGAGGAAACCGAATAAAACGCAACACTATCGAACTTACTTTCTGACTTTAAATCTTTATTACTGATTTAAAACTAACTGACGCGTTATCTCATAATTATTTACACTGTTGTACAATATCGTACACACATTTACATCTTATACGTGTGCTTTCCCACTCTCGAACACAGGAATTTAAGCATTCGCCATTTCACTGATTTCTAACATAAATCATTTATTTTAATACGGACGATAATGACAAACATATTGATTAAGAATCTTGTTGATTTTTTATTTTAGTCCACCCTGAAAGCTCCGATCACCTACGCCAATAAAATACAGTTTTTAAACATGCGTCTATTGCGATATAGATAAAATTAAGGAGCATACGATAACTATAGTTTCCGCACGATGTTCCGATGCATGATTCTCGTAGAATCGTAATAATTTTGTTATCTCACAGAATTCTAGCATAAAATTTTGAGAAGACATTCTCAAGGTGTACCACAGTGTCACAACATTTTTAGTTGAAAGATTATATTTAATTTAAAAATTATATACCACTTTATTTTTACTGAAGTAAAAATAAATATTTAAAATAAATATTTTACTAAAGTAAAAATAAAGTAAATACAATAAAAGAAATCTTTTAAAATAGAATATCACTTCAATAATATAAAATTAATGTGGTTTATAAACCACACCCGCAGTTGAAAGGTTAAACTATCCCGGACTTATTCTAATATTTCAGTGCTTTGCATTTGACACAGTATTAACCCCTTGCGCTACCATTTAGCCGGGAAAAATCTGGGACAAAACTGTAGCGACGTGGCGCTTGCTGAACGTTACTATCAAGATTCTTACTATCAAGGTTTAGCCTTTATTTTCATTAGCCATTTTCTAGAAATTTGACACTACGAGTCTCACTCGTAACATTCATGTTTGATCAGAAAGTGTGACCACCAATCTCACTCGCGATAAACGTGTTTGGCCCGAAACTGTGATCACGAGTCAAACTCAAAGTAAGGAATTAAAGCAGTAAATAACTGTTGCTAACGTGTATGGATACTGGAAAAATCGCAAGGCAAAGGGTT
>SMSQ01021445.1:0-13849 GCA_019453375.1 Ctenoplectra terminalis | reverse complement strand
TATTTTTAATAATTATTGTGTCGCCTCTTGGCATCGATAGCGGCGCGAATCGAAAAATTTCAAATTTGCTTTTATTAAATATAAAAGCTACGTTGTACTTCCATTTATTTTTTTTTAATTTCATATTTAATTATAATTGTACATGATAATTAATAAGGCCTGTATTTAGTACTTTCAGAAATGTAAATCTTGAAGGGATTTTTTTAAATTTACGTTTTTGGAAATGCTAAATATAGGCCTTGTTAATTATTATGTATAATTATTAAATATAAAATCTTATAGAGATTTTTTTAAATTTACATTTTTGAGAATGCTCAATATACGCCTTGTTAATTATTATGTATAATTATTAAATGTAAAATCTGGAAGAGATTTTTTTTAATATACATTTTTGGAAATGCTAAATACAGGCCTTGTTAATTATTATGAATGATTATTAAATATAAAATCTTATAGAGATTTTTTTAATTTACACTTTTGAAAATGATAAATATAGGCCTTATTAATTATTATTAAAATCTTATAGAGATTTTTTTAATTTACATTTTTGAGAATGATAAATATAGGCCTTGTTAATTATTACATATAATTATTAAATATAAAATCTTATAGAGATTTTTTTAATTTACATTTTTGGAAATGCTAAATACAAGCCTTGTTAATTATTATGAATGATTATTAAATATAAAATCTTATAGAGATTTTTTTAATTTACACTTTTGAGAATGATAAATATAGACCTTGTTAATTATTACATATAATTATTAAATATAAAATCCTATAGAGATTTATTTTAATTTACATTTTTGAAAATACTAAATACAGGTCTTATTAATTATTATATATCATTATTATGCATTATTATGCACAATTATGCATAAATTTTAGAGATTATTTAAAAATCTGTAATAAAAATAATAATAAAAATCTTTTTTTAAAATATCTAATAAAAATATAAATCTTAAAGGGATTGTTTTTAATTTACATTGTTTAAATTACATCACTATCAATGCCAAACAGCGATGTGCATCTAAATAACGAAGTTTCCAAACGTATCGATAGTTAAAACGCGCTTAGAGGAACATATTATACAGCTCGTTAATTCCCCGACTATATTAAAACATCGTTTCGCTATTATTACTCTGAACGTAGATGCTCTCGCGAGTACAGACCATAAAGCCACACATGCAGCAGTATATTTGCTTCATGCTTCGTAGACCGTACGAAACTAACGTTGCAATGTGTAGTTATTTACAAGATAAACCCTCGATTAATATACCTGCGTGGTACAATGCATGCTTAGTATATATAACTCGCGTAAGTTAAACATTTTAACTATAAATCTTTTTTTATAAGACGACTGACAATCAGAGATGGCCCGTGCATAGGGCACTGAAGAACTGCAGCACCCCCAATTTTTCTCTATGCGTACATAAATATTAGGTTGTCCCAAAACTTTCTTTCGTTTTATTAACACGTTGACTACTGCGCGCATTTCACGTGGTTTGCCGTTACTGCGCGCATTTTTTATGGCGTCAACATGAATTTCTTATTACGCGATGTATATTATGTTGAAAAAAATAATATGTATATTTTCCTTGTATTGATAAAATTATTTTTGCATGTTCTGTATGGCATTAATTTCTTCGAACCATTATAGTAACAGTGGTATTATTTGAAAATTTATCAGTATCGATATTTACTCTAATTATGTATTTTACTGTTGGTCGCGTCGCCGGTCACCGGTGGCCCTCATGGCGCTGTAGCCAAGCCGAGTGTCGGCCATCGGTGGCCCTCACGGCAGTCAACGTGTTAATAAAAAATTGGATACGTAATATTTTATGTTTCTCAATATATTATTATGTTATATCGGACCTATTTTACCCATTTTGTTTAATTTTACGTAAAACGTGAAAAATGCTGAAAATTTATAGTGGTCCTAATTCGATAGCCAGGGACCGTATGCACGATTAACACTAAAACTACCAGTGATTAAACTAGACTTATCTGTATCAAAGAAATAAAAATGATAGGTATTTGAAAAAGTATCTATAATAAGGGTAACAGTTCATTGAATATATTTTTTACAAACAGTCATAGAAAACCCCCCATAATATATCATTCTAAATTTTTAAAATCTTTATAAAATTTTGTAATAAATTAAATTTTGTACAAAATTAAAAAATTGCAACAGCCACACAATTTTAAGCCACGAACCACCACTTCTGACAGTCAAAAATATTTGTTAACCCATTCGCTGCCAAGCCTAAATTATACCAAGTCATTCCCATTGCCATTTATATTTTGAGTGTTATTGTTTACCAAAGCTCTGTTATTTCTTGGTAATTTTTGTAAAAAATTTTATTTGTAGTATTTTTTCAAGTTTTTTTACATTTCTATATTTATGTTTGTGGCCACAAAAAATTGTCTAATTAAAAAACCTGCATGTTATAACATATTTAAAGTAGGACGAGTATACTCGTCTTTGGCAGAGTGTCATGCATTGCCAAGACGAGTATACTCGTCCTACTTTAAATATGTTATAACATGCAGGCTTTTGAATTAGCAAATTTTTTGTATACTCGTCTTTGGCAGCGAATGGGTTAAGATTAAACAACCAGATTAACCCCCTGCGCTATATCAACGAGTGAGACTCGTCATACGGTTTACAGCCCTAAGATGAGAAACGCGAGTTGTTCTCGCGGCGAATCTTACGGGCCAGACGTAAGAACCACAAGCTTTGGCACACGACACCACGCGTTAAATCATAGCGCAGAGGATTAACCCTTTCACTACAGTACTGTAGGAGCTAAAAGCGTTCTTGGCATATAAATCAATACAGCTTTGGTGAATTACGGCAATCGGCTAGTTTATGACCGTTCCGAACGCTCGGAGATTAATTTTTTAAAATAACACAGAAATTTAATTTTCACAAAGCAACATCCAACAGCAAGAACCTAATATTACGATAATTAGAATGTGAATAAAAACGTTAAACCTGGTGTGACGTTGGATACCGCACCGAGCTACTTAACCCATTCGAGACGACGATTTTTTTCGAACACGGTCCCCAGGAGCGAAACTTATTATCTTAAGCCTTCGCTGCATGCGTATTCATAGTATTTTTCATGTAAGAAAGGCTTCGGATAATTTTTAGATTTTTTAGTACACAGTAAAACCAATGCCAAATTTTGACAGATTTTATTAGTTCCAGAAAAATCTTATTTCGACGACTAGTTTATTCGGAATAACTGATAATTGCACATTACTGTTACTGCACACACGGTGTGCAGGCTGTCTTATAGCCTCGGAAATCCGGTCTCGAATGGGTTAACCCCTTGGCTAACTATTAGCAATAGTTATTCACGTCTTCGACACTCCGTCAAACGCAAAGTATTGAAATATTACACGTGTTTCGAGCGTACAAAGGGTTGTTGGTGAACCTCCTGTACGCGTGCAACCGTAATCTTCCGAACTTACTGGCGCTGCACCTCCAATGTTAACTTAACACGTTCAATCCGGCGTGAACCACCGGTGGTTCACAGGCATTGCTTTCATCTTGCGGCGTGGACCACCGGTGGTCCACACCTAGTTTGCTCCGTCTGGCGGTGTGAACCACCGGTGGTCACTCACACCTAGTTTGCTCTGTCTGACGGCGTGGACCATCGGTAGTTCCCATATATGTATTTCTAATTTTATTTGAAAAAGCATACTTTAAATTGAACAACTGGGAAGAGACTGGATGATATTATACAATGGAAAAGAAAAATTATGTTTGCAGTTGTTTTCAATATAGAGAATAATTTATTTTTCATAGTTATTTTCAATATAAAAAAAAATTCGTCAAACAAAAGAGTTAAAATGAACAATAATTATGACTCCATAATACTAAGGGTCAATAATAAATTATTGAAAAACAGAAATTATAGAATGTCTAACCTTAAAAAAATAAAAGTATTTTACTCACATATATATTTCACAATTTGTAAATAAAGTTTTATAAGTAATTTATAACAATCAGATGCAAGTAGACTTCAGACTCAAGCCACTGACAACAGAGAAAATAATGAAACAAACAAGCGCCGCCAAACGAATAAACATCTGATAATCTGAAGCCCGCTGACCATACGGACTTCGAAAAAATGCGCCGGGTTGAACGTGTTAATCACAATCGAGTCTATTTTTGTTTAACCCATTCGAGACGACGATTTTTTTCGAACACGATCCCCAGGAGCGAAACTTATTATCTTAAGCCTTCGCTGCATGCGTATTAATAGTATTTTTCATGTAAGAAAGGCTTCAGATAATTTTTAGATTTTTTGGTACACAGTTTTCTGTACTTTACAGATTTCATTGGTTCCAGAAAAATCTTATTTCAACAACTAGTTTACTCAGAATAACTGATAATTGCACATTACTGTTATTGCACACACGGTGTGCAGGCTGTCTTATAGCCTCGGAAATCCATTAATCAAACTTAATAAAATGATTTATTTGAGTTCAATACAATAAAGAGTTACGATACGGCAAAGTAAGAGTAAAGTAAATGTTGCTGGTCTAATGAAAAAATAATAATAGTCTCTTTTTGCCAATTTTGTTAGCTTCTTATATCTGACCCAGTGTGGGTGGAGTTCGCTACGTTTGCCGGGGTCTTCAGCTCCATTGGTGGAGCACTGCCACCTCGAGTAGGAAGAATTTTCACTTGTGCCATAAATTAAAGGTCCCAAGGACTACGCAGGAAAGGCCACTCCAAGGTGTCAACCAGATGGCTGGTTGAGTGACCCTCTTGAGCATTGCCTATCATTGGGACCCAAACAACATGTATTTTGTATCTGCTAATTTTCAATCTTGTAAATTTAAATTGCAGTTGAAGTTAAAATTGAACTTTATCATAAATATTGCGTCTTTTTATTGTATTTTAACCAGAATCGGCGCCACGAGTGTGAGTCGTGGTTATAGGGCAAAGGGTTAACCCTTTAACTGCGGGTGTGGTTTGTAAACCACGTACTAAAATTACTAGCCAGAGGCAGGTGTGGTATACAAACATGTTAATTTTTGCTAATATCAAATAGCTGTGGTTTATATACCGCTAAAAAAAAAATAAAATAAATATAATAAAACAAATCTTTTAAAATATTAAGTATCGGAAAAAGTTGGTGTTGTTTATTATTAGGTTTGTGCATATGAAACGTTGGATTTTTTTTAGTAAATAATAGGATCCTCGTGTCATTTTTTCACCTTACCAATTTACAAAATGTAATGTAATACCATGGAACGATTAATATTCATTCTTAGAGCAAGTTCTTTCGATGTTCGATGCGAATTATTTTCCATCGGTGCTTTAAATGCATCGTTATCCAGTGACGCTTCGGTTCTACCACGTAATTCATTTTGTAGAGAAATTTCTGCAATTGAATTTTGCGAATTAACGCTGAATTTTCCTCTCGTTCACAATATTCTGTCTAAACGCTCCGTTTATATTCCAAGTCACATGGCGCCATAGAGGGTTAATAATTCAGAATAGATTTAGTTTATTTTCGTTCTCAACAGCTATGCACGCGTAGTACTCTCGACGTTTCCTAAGGGTAAGGCGAACGATCATTGTTCTAGGACACTCGAACCTTGGGAAATTCCACGGCTTTGCCAAACCTTCGAAATCCTCGCATCCTACAGAAATACAGTAATCAAATTTAACCCTCTATGGGACCGTGTGACTTAAAAGTTACAAATTAATGTATCTGTATTTAAAAAAATGTATTTCATTTAGTCATCACTGTACTATTAAATTTGATTACTGTATTACTGCAGTGATACCACGATTCATCTATAGCAATTATTGCTTTAAAAATTTCGCGATCAAAGTAAAATACTGTAATCAATCGTAATTTTTCCTCTGATAAACAAACAAAATTCGGACTATAGAGGGTTAATAGCACAGTGATAACTAAATAAAATTAATTTTTTAAAATACAGATACATCAGTTTGTAACTTTCAAGTCACACGGGGCCATAGAGGGTTAATAATTCAGAATAGATTTAGTTTATTTTCGTTCTCAACAGCTATGCACGCGTAGTACTCTCGACGTTTCCTAAGGGTAAGGCGAACGATCATTGTTCTAGGACACTCGAACCTTGGGAAATTCCGTGGCTTTGCCAAACCTTCGAAATCCTCACATCCTAGCAGGTATTGCCTCATTCGTTCCGAGAGAAACGCGTTGAGGGTGCGGTTAAAGGGTGGCCACGGTGTCCAAAAGACACTCTGAAATTTAGCCTTCCAATCAGAATATCTTTGCTAGGAAATCGAGCCGTCGATTTAAGGGTGTATATTTATATGTGTCCTTCGTAGCTAAAGTTTGTTAGATTTTGTTTTCTCTTAGAGACGATCATACATTTGGGAAATAATTGTTGAATGTATTAAGGGGTGAGTTTGACGTAAGTTGATATTAATCGTAGTAAAAATGTTTTGAAAGAAATGATCTGATAAAATTAAAAATAACAGCTGCAAAAAATTATTTACATTCATAGTTGGAAATATTTGTCTTCTAATACAAATTTTAATGTTCTGTTAATTATTTTATAATTTATAGTAATTATTCCCTGAAATGTTATGTATTTATATTCGCTAATATTATACAGAAAATTATTTACATTAATAGTTAGAAATATTTGCCTTATGATACAAATCTTAATGTTCTGTCAATTATTTTAAAATTTATAGTAATTATTCCCTGAAATGTTATGTATTTATATTCTCCAATATTATACAGAAAATTATTTACATTCATAGCTAGATATATTTGTCTTTTAATATAAATCTTAATATTTTGTCTATTATTTTATAATTTGTAGCGATTATTCCCTAAAATGTTGTGTATTTATATTCTCTTTACTATTATGTTACAGAACCTGGAGTGCTGAAATACAAGCGGTTCGTAAACGTGAGATGCACTCTAATTAACTCTTAAAAAAAATAATTTAACGCGCAATGGAGATCTTTTATTTTATTTATCTTATCGACAATGTATTTCTTCTAATAATTTAAAATTATAATTTTGTTTTCAAATTATGAAAATACAAGTAAAAGATATTTAAAATATTAGTATAAAATATTTTGTTAAAAATTTAAGGGTCGTTGTTCCACGCCGAATCGATCGTTCATTCTTCGGCATTATTCCTCGAAGTGGATTACGGAACTCACCCAAATTGTTCGATGCATAAAATACAGTATTACCATACGCGCTGGTACCATGTCTCAATGGAAGGATATTCTTTCATCTGTTGAGTAAAGCTGGCCGTTTTGTTTCCAACGCGGACTGCGATCGGTCCACTTGTTTGCAATAGACTACATCGGATCGCCTGTTTGAATTCCAGCAGCTCAAAGTGTATTCTCTTTGCATAAATCACTGTACATACAGCAGTAGCTTCTTTGTAAACAGACTTCCGTTGTACTCGCGATATGAACAACTCCTCTCGATTCGCTCACAGTCTTGTTAGTTTAATACTACGACACAATATCTGCTTTTCATCTTTTCGCATGAATCAATTTGTCGATGGACACGCTTTTTAAAACATTTCTGTGCTGTTCTTTTAACGGTAAGACTACCGACGATTAAAGTATACTTGTTCGTATCAAAGAAATTACAGTAATTCGCGTTTTAAAAAATACGTGCAAAATGTAGAAAATTATTGAGAGGAATAGAAATATTATATTAAAGACACATTTCCGCAGCTATTAACACGTTAATTCCTTGTCTTACAATTTCTTTTGGTATTCGTATATGTTGGTAATAGTTATTCACTGGTTTAACACTTTGTAAAATGCAAAATATTGAGGTATTATATATAATTTATATTTGCTAATTCTCAATCTTGTAAACTGAAATTGCAACTGAAGTTAAGATTAAATTTTGTTAGAAATATAGTGTGTTTTTATTGTATTCGAACTATATTTTATTAGGCTGTGCGCTACAATACGAATACAAAAACATTTGGCCGATAAATAGCGAAAGATTTAAGAGGACAATTATAAAAGTCTGCAAAGGAAAGTCGTAACTTTGTCTAACATATTTTAATAAAACCCATTAATGAATCGTAAAGTAGTACTTTTTTAAACTGACGAATACAAAAATATTTGGCCGATAAATAGCAAAAGATTTAAGAGAAAAATTGTGAAAGCTTGCAAAGGAAAGTCGTATCTTTGTCTAACATATTTCACTAAAATCTATTAATGAATCGTAAAGTATTATTTTTTAAACTGACGAATACAAAAACATTTGGCCGATAAATAGCGAAAGATTTAAGAGAAAAATTGTGAAAGTTTGCAAAGGAAAGTCGTATCTTTGTTTAATATATTTTAATAAAACCTATTAATGAATTGTAAAATATTATTTTTTTAAACTGACGAATACAAAAACATTTGGCCGATAAATAGCGAAAGATTTAAGAGAAAAATTATAAAAGCTTGCAAAGGAAAGTTGTATCGTTGTTTAACATGTTTTAATAAAACCTATTAATGAATTGTAAAGTATTATTTGTTTAAACTGACGACGTCTAAACGAAAAGTTCAGCGTCAATCTGCAGGAACTGACGATATTCTTAACATGTTAACCCTAGAACGACACTGTAGGTACCTCTGGGACACAACTAAATTTTAATCGTCTCTAAAAAAGCAAAAATAAACATTAGCATATTGAGGCTCTGTATATTCTCCTAATTTACGTCCAAATTTTATAAATAACGGGAAAAACAAATTATTTTTATTCACTTTCATTGCTTTTATAGGCTTTGAGATCCCCGATAACCGGATTCTTTTTTTAATGCAACGAAACTGTATCTTATTCACTTGGAATACAGTAAACAATATGTTATTTTTTTTTAAATATCTAAAGCTATTTTAAAAATACAAAAACAGGGTAATATTATACTTTTAAGGTGTAAAGATACCCTTTTTTAATTGAACTTATTCACTTGGAATACAGTAAACAATATGTTATTTTTTTAAAATATCTAAAGCTATTTTAAAAATACAAAAACAGGGTAATATTATACTTTTAAGGTGTAAAGATACCCTTTTTTAATTGAACTTATTCACTTGGAATACAGTAAACAATATGTTATTTTTTTTAAATATCTAAAGCTATTTTAAAAATACAAAAACAGGGTAATATTATACTTTTAAGGTGTAAAGATACCCTTTTTTAATCGAACTTATTCACCTGGAATGCAGCAAACAATATATTATTTTTTTTAAATATCTAAAGCTATTTTAAAAATACAAAGACACCGTAATATTATACTTTTAAAGTGCAAAGGTACCCTTTTTTAATTTAACTTTTGTAAAAATATTTTCTGTTACGTGCTTCTCGGAAGTACACGTATTTTTTAATTCCATTCGCGGTTTCAATGAAACACAAAATTTCTCCAAAAAGATAGAAGATTATTGCGATATTATTTATATGCCGGTTGCTAATTACAAAAAAAAACGTGAGATAGCGTCGGTGTAATAAAAAAGAATGTACGGATGAATGAGAACAAGATTCGAATTTAATATGAAAATGATTGAGATCAAATTACGAATCGTGAAACGAATTTTATTGAGCCGCAATCCTCGATACGTCTGCACCAATTTCGGTCGGACTTTCGAATCGAGACCTATCATTGAGATCATAATTTTCGTTTTGCAATTTTTCTGTCTTTAGTATACCCGGCTTGGTTTAATTGTACGCTTCCGATATATTTCACGTATATTATGGACTGTTACACCTGCGCCGCTGACTTTTTTAACTTGGTTTTTTTCAGATATCATTATAAATTCTGAGAAATTTAAATATAAAGTGCGCAGTAAGCGGAACGTACGTTCGATCGTTAAAAAAGTCGGATACAATCCACTTTAGTACATTTGGGAAAAGGCTTGAGAACGCAATTCCTGGATTTCGAAGCTTGCATCATTTTATCGTCCCGAAACGAACCCGTCGACGCTGTGACGTATAACGTGCAATCCGAATTACGTTGATTTAGATTTTTAATATTTTGTACATGTTATGAGAACGTTTTGCTCCCATAGCAATCTGTATTCGTTTTTCTATATTTTATTATACTAAATTGTATCTGAAGGTTTAGCGAAAAGTAATAAAATAAATAGTGTAACAAATGTAATGCAGAAGATAAAATTTAGAAAAAATGTTGCGGTACCAATTTTTTAATGGTGGAAAGACACATTTTTGTTTCTAAATTCTGAAAAAGAACACACGCGGTACGAGTTTATGAAATTTAATTGATTTAATATTTTGTGCATATGAGAACGTTTTGCTTTCATAGTAATCTTTAATCCTTTTTCCATATGTTATTATATTAAATAATATTTGAAGGTTCAGTGAAAAGTAATAAAATATAATATAGAAGATAAAATTTAGAAAAAATATTGCGCTACCAATTTTTTAATGGTGCAAAAACTCATTTTTGTTTCTAAATTCTGAAAAAGAACACACGCGGTACAAGCTTCTGAAATTTCATTAATTTATTAACTTTAAATATTTTTCATTTCTTTAAGAACAATATTCCGTAAACTATAAAAATACTTAAGTAATCATCGCAGTGAAAATTACAGTAATTCATTTAACGAATACCTTCGTTTACTATTATACTGACCGGTTATAAAATGAACATCATATCGAGCCATTTTATTAAAAAGAAAAAAAACTCGGCAAAAAGCGCTCACCTTAAAAAATTCAAAATTTGCAAATTTAAATTAATCTTTACCCTTCGGTGCCAATTTTCTTATTCTCTTCTGCTAGCCAATATTCAACGACCAAATAAAGTAACACAGGAGATGGAGAGATCGTTCGGAGGAAAAAGTAATGTATTCGGAGAAATCGAATTAAAGAAACTGACGGTCTGCTCGAAGAATAATAAGATGATGATACCGGTCAGTATATATTACGGCAGACTCTCTAAATTCGAACATAATCTGTTCCAAGAAACGATTCGATCTTCGAATTAACCCCCTGTCTTACGGTCATGAGTCACACGCGCAATGCAAATTATGATCCAGATACAATAAAGACACGGTGTATTTGTAATAAAGTCTCGTTCTTATTTCAACTGTGGTTTCAGTTTATAGGATCGAGAACTTCGAAATGCAAATTAGGTACGAGATTTCAATATTTTCCATTGCACATACTGCAACACTTGGCCAAACCGCGCCTGCCGCAAATAACTGTACAACCGGAGCTCGATACCATTAAATAACAAAAGAGAAGCGATAAACAAAATGATGGGCACCGCGTTGCTAAGGAAAAGATGAGAGTTCTCTCAATTCGGTCATTCAGCGAATTATTTCAAAACGAGATCTCTCCATTCGATCGTTCAGCGACTTTGTTAACGGTTTCAAGGATTGGGTTTATGATGGGAATGCGCTCGCTTATTTTCAAGCTATATCGGGCCACCTTTTTTTAAAAAGCTTAACGTATATTGAAGGCGATATGACAAACAATTGCCCATCATAAACCCATCGACAAGTCAGTGAGCTTCCACGGTGGCTCGCTATCTTCTTACTCGCTCTATCTTGGAAAATCTCAAAACAGTAACAGATCGAGGTGACAGGTAAATGATTACATGTTTATTTTAACCCTCTATAGCCTGAATTTTGTCTGTTTATTAGAGAAAAAACTAGGACTGATTGCAGTTTTTCACTTTTATTTGAAATTTTTAAACTGATAATTGCTATGGAAGGATCGTGGTGTCGCTACAGTAATACAGTCATCTAATTTAATAGCGCAGTGATAACTGAAGAAAATTAATTTTTTCAAATATAGATACATCAGTTTGTAACTTTTAAGTCATACGGTCCCATAGAGGGTTAAAGCAGGGATAAGGAAAGATTTTACACTTTTGACTTTTAAAAATTCCTACGGTATCTCGCAGCCTCATTGTACGCTAGGCGTGTTAACTTAATTTTTGGAAATTATTTGTATAATTATAATGGTATTTCTATATAAAATAGTTATGGTGTTTCTATTAATAAGTATTTTATTTCTGTAATTTTTTATGCTAGGTTTATTTTGTTAAAAAAGGGATAATTTGAGTTCATTGTTCAGTGTTTGTATTGGGTTGTCCGGAAAGTTGGTGCCGATTTTCGGTAGGTGCCATTAGAACAGGTCTGAATATATCCGGATGATTGAAAACAAATGTCACGCGCACATATTCTAAAAAGTGACACTTCAGGCATCTTTGGGCAAAAGTTTAGTTAGGATACGTTCATTTTCGTTAGTTTAATACGCTATTAACGGTAGAACTACCGGTAGAACTACCGTTACTCCACGGCTTTGCCAAACCTTCGAAATCCTCGCATCCTACAGTAATACAGTAATCAAATTTAACCCTCTATGGCGTCGTGTGACTTCACAGTTATGTAAGGATGGTCGAAAGCGGGGATAGGGCAAAATATGGGAAAACACAAAAGTCTCAAAAAGATTATTTTATTCCAAACCGTCTCCTAACGCGGGTTTAGCTACACTGCCCTTTCTCTCTCCTCTTAGTACGTTTTCGGAAAACCCGGGCCCCACCACTAGAGCGGGCCATGTGCATTTCTGCCTAGCCGATTTCCCAGACACTTGGTGACCAGGAATCTCACTCAGTATCATAAATTAACCCTCATGCAGGGCCTTGGTGCCGTAGGCGCTCTTACGCCTTACAGTTACATACTCGTGTGTTTATATTTAAAAAAATTTATTTCATTTAGTTATTACTGTACTATTCAATTTTGTAACAATATTAGTGTAATGATACCACAGTCCATCTGTAGAAATTATTACTTTAAAAATTTCGCGATCAAAATAAAATACTGTAATCAATCATAGCTCCTTTCTCTGATAAACAAACAAAATTCGGGCTATAGAGGGTTAATAGCACAGTGATAACTAAACAAAATTAATTTTTTAAAATACAGATACATTAGTTTGTAACTTTTAAGTAACACTGTCCCACAGAGGGTTAACCATTTCGCTACGGCGGTTCAGTCCGCTCTACCGCCGTCACTGAACTGGATCCTGCGCCAAAAGCGTACACATTGGAAAATAATATACAGGGTCTGTCCAGAAAGTAATGCAATTAAGTTTGTAAAAAAAAATTTGTTTAAGTTAATGTTACAAACGTTTAAAATTCTTCAAAGTACTCCCCTCGGGCATCGACACACTTTTGCTAGCGACTTTTATGGTTGACTTCTTGACGAGTGTATACGATCGTCGGAATGTGTTTGCGATAAGATATCCGAACGAACGTCTGAATTTTTGAGTGTTTGCGTATGGTCTTTTATAAATGTTGCGTCTGATCTTTTATAAATGTTGCGTCTGGTCTTTTATAAATGTTGCGTCCGGTCTTTTATAAATGTTGCGTCCGGTCTTTTATAAATGTTGCGTCTGCTGCGATTGGTTTTTCGGTGTGCACGGAGCGGGTAGATTCTATTTCTATTGCTTGATTTTCGCTATAGGTGTGTCTAACGTAGCGAGGACGGAAAGCGTCGATTTGGTGAATGTGGGAAAATGTTTATGAATTTTTTCCCATTGCTCGGAAAGGTAACATCTTGGTCCCTTTCGCTTGGGTCAGGCGCGCGTGATGTTCAGGTGTGTGAGTTTTTCCGAAGAGTGCTCGTGAAACAATTTCGCTTCTCTCGGATGCCTAATCTGGCGCATTTTACGACTTACCAATATTTTAAGTGCCTATTTCGAAAGATCGTATTAATAAATGGTAAAAAAGGTTTTGTAAAAATGTTTTATAATGTCAGTTAATTATCTCGAGTCCGACTGATGGTCTAAGAAGAGGAATAAGATGATTGCATCACGGTTGCATGATC
>SMSQ01021444.1:0-12674 GCA_019453375.1 Ctenoplectra terminalis | reverse complement strand
TATTCGTTATAATATTTAGTACATAAATATTTAATCTATCTGGCTTCAATTTTTTTTTTAATCATATTTATAAAGATTCACAGTCTGATTATTACCATTAGGTTCCACGATCAATTTTTTCCTATTCTCACTCCGCTATTTATTTAGTACATATTTAATCTATCTAGCTTTAATTTTTTTTTAATCATATTTATAAAGATTCACAGTCTGATTATCACCATTAGGTTCCACGATCAATTTTTCCCTATTCTCACTCCGCAATTTATTTAGTATATATTTAATCTATCTAGCTTCAATTTTTTTTTTAATCATATTTCTAGAGATTAACAATCTGTTTATTACCATTAGGTTCCATGATCAATTTTTTCCTATTCTCACTCCGCTATTTATTTAGTATATATTTAATCTGTCTAGCTTAAATTTTTTTTTAATCAAATTCATAAAGATTCACAGTCTGATTATCACCATTAGGTTCCACGATCAATTTTTCCCTATTCTCACTCCGCTATTTATTTAGTATATATTTAATCTAGCTTCAATTTTTTTTTTAATCATATTTCTAGAGATTCATAATCTGTTTATTACCATTAGGTTCCACGATCAATTTTTCCCTATTCTCACTCCGCTATTTATTTAGTATATATTTAATCTAGCTTCAATTTTTTTTTAATCATATTTCTAGGGATTCACAATCTGTTTATTACCATTAAGTCCCACGATCAATTTTTCCCCATTCTCACTCCTCTAACTCACATTTCCCACTCTCTAACATATTATATTATAATCGAAACAAAATAAATCAATATAAATATCCAAAAAAACAATTCTAAAATTGAAGCAAAAACTAGAGCCAGTCAAAATAAAAATACAACGATGTTAAAACATAAAACTGATCGAACAAAGAGCATAATTTAACTACCAAATACAACCACACCAATCGCTCCGCCCAAGTCCAGTTTCTCCCAATTAATTTCATCAAACATAACCGAACAATTTTTACACAAAAAAAAAGATCTCTTCCACGATCTACCTCCACACCAAAGAATCTAAGCCCAACTTCATATCCTAAACCACCCAACATGAAAAATTTCGTAACATCTCGTACTCTTTCTCTTTTTCCGAGTACCCACTCTCGTAATATTACCATCGATTTCGCCACTCCCCTCGCCAATTATGGTTTTAATTATTCTCAACCGAGCAATGGGAGTAGCCAGAACGCGAACCAACTCCCTTAACCGTTTCTACAAGTCGATATGGTCTGACCTGTGTGCCAGTTAAAACGGTGCAGACTCTCCTGTGGGATCAATGGGTCATTGCCCCCGTGTCTGCAGCATCAGAGAGCTGGCCAACCGAGACAGCAACCATGAAAAGTGTTACTCGACCCTTACGCGAGGTATAAATAATAAGACATATTAGGTTGGGCAAAAAGAAATCCATTATTTTTTCGATAGTAGGCTGTAGCGATCGATATTTCGTAAAGTATCGATCAAACAATTTCAGATTAATGCTCGTTGTCAAGGTGACATTTCGCACTGAACAAATTCTTTCGCTGTTTTTTGTTCGGTCCATTCGGTTGTGAGTTACAAGGTGTTAAAAATGGAAGTTGTAAGAAAACGTTAGACAACCGTGTTATACATTATCGACATGTGCCTATACATGTGAGGATTGTGGGTGTGTGCGCGAATTGTGCGTTTCTCATTTGTTTCAGAGATGGGTGATTTGTCCAGTCTCCATTGTGCCACCGAAAGAAACGCACGCATATACTTTGTACATTTTAAATAATATAATTAAGTGCGATAATATATATATTGGGTCGTCCGGAAAGTTGGTGCCATTAGAACGGGTCTGAATATGTCGGATTGATTGAAAACAAATGACACGCGTACATATTCTAAGGAGTGACACTTGGGGAATTTTTAGACAAAAGTTTAGTTAGGATACATTTATTTTCGTTAGTTTTACACGATATTAGCAGTAGCGCTATCGACGATTGAAATAGACTTATTTGAAGCAAAGAAATCGAAACGATAAGTATTACAAAAATATTTATATTAGGGGTAATAATTCTTTGTGCATATTTCGTTTAAAAAATTATCGAAAATCCCTGAAAATGCGCGGCTGTAAATTTATAAAATTTCTATGACAAATTACGAACCAGTCGTTTTGATTGATATAGTGGTTCTAGCGTTAAATATGGAAAAGTTTTTCGCCGAAAAACCTAACAAGTTTTGGAAGGATGAGATATTCATTATATAACAAAATAGAACATATATAATTTAATAAATGTATAAGGAAATTTAACACTAGAACTACCAAAGTGGTCAAAATGACCCATTCGTAATTTTTTACAGAATCTTTATAAATTAACTACGGCGCCTTTGGGCAGATTTGCCACGATTTTCTATTAAAAAAAATGGATAAACTTTTATTTGAATTGCATTACATATTATTTTATATACTTTCCACTTTGATTTCTTCGATAGAAATAAGTATACTTTAATCGTCGGTAGTTCTAGTGTTAAATGTGTTGTATTTGAAGTTTCCTTAAAAATCGGCACCAACATTCCGGACAACCCAATACTATTTATTATCCCGAATCTTCTGTCAGAAGTCAACAAACAGAAAATTCGGTACATTTTACAATTTTTCTTTGATAAAGGCGAGAATGCAAGCCTGACGGCTGAAATTGTGAATGGTGTTTATGGTCCCGATACTGTGACAGCTAATTACGTGCAATTTTGGTTTCGTCGATTCCGTTCGGGTATTTTTGATGTTAAAGATGCGCCTCGCACAGGCAGGCCCTTTGTCAAAAATGTGGATAGAATCACAGAGATGATCGAAGTTGACCGTCAGTTTAGTAGTCGTAGCTGTATAAAACAGTTTTAAATCATTTCGCGTAAAAATAATGGATTTCTTTTCCCCCAACCTAATATATATTTTTTTTCTCTCTCACAGATAACGAAATCGTTCCTTTCTCCGCGATAACATCGCGCAAACGCGTAAACCGAATAATGAGAAATATGAGAATTGCTTGTTTGTTCTTCTCTGTCTCGATGAACGCCAGCAGCCACTGCTCGTTTTCTAATTTACGTATCAAAGTGGTGAATGTTGCAATCGTGACCTGCGCAGGGAACGCAGAAACGGAAACAATACCCTGGCTTCCCTTGAGTCTTGCGAGGATGAGTTTCAACTTGTTCTTACGCGGGGTTTTTTTTTTTTTTTTTTTTTCCGAGGAGATTCGTACTTGAATTGTAATTAAGGCTCGCGAGACGCGTCTCTGGTGTTCGTGAAAAGGTTTCTGATTATTCTACCAGGTTGTAGAAATTGTGTTTTATCTCTTGGTGCAAGAAACGTGATAATTTTCTGGTTCGTGAGAGACCTTGAAAAAGTTGACATTTTTGTTGTTCAGTCTATCGTTGATCAGGAATTGAGAGGGGTTTTTGTAATTTGAAATGGAACGGAATAATAAAAATACAATATTGTAGTTTAACGTGTTAAACGCCACGCTGATTTTTGTCGACTTTCCTTTAGGCTGTGATATTAATTCAAAAGCATTTGGTTGCGGAATAGTTAAGAATTTAAGAAGAAAATTATAAAGGAAAGGAAAGTCGTATCTTTGTTTAAGGTGATTTAATAAAACCCATTCGTAAATTATAAGGTATTATTTTTTGAAATTTACATTGTCAGACTTTGGAAACTAGAGAAGCCTAAATGAAAATTTTAGTGTCGGTCCACAGGGACCGGCGTGGCGCTTAAAATTCAATTAATACAATCATTAATAAAAATTGCTGGAGTTAACGTCTTCGTGTGTGGACTTTTGTAACTGGTCTTTTCCAATAAATAGCGTAAAAAAAATCTCGCTATTTACTTTAGTGTTATTTGTGTAGGTGGAGAATGTCTTGGTGTGTGTGTGAGAGAAAGAGACCGCTCATAAGAAAGTTGTCTCTCTAGATCTCAAGTTTTCGGCCGCACCAATACGATAGGACCTCGTTTCCAATTGCTTTGGCCTTTAGACGCAAAAATAATATAAAAGAGCCGTGGAAATATAGTTTCAGTTTTTAAATCAACCGCTGTAAAAGCGCTTCAATATACACTCCTATTCCTACATTTGTAATTCTGAGATTACCAGAAACTGAGACGATTTCATAAAACGGAAACGGGACCAAAGAACTTCTCAAACCCTAAATTCTGAACAAAAATATTTCTCTATCATATAATAATTATTTATACATTATAATAAATTTTATTATATTAAATATACATTATAATAAATTTTATTATATTAAATATACATTATAATAAATTTTATTATATTAAATATACATTGTAATAAATTTTATTATATTAAATATATATTATAATAAATTTTATTATATTAAATTGTTAGAGGTAGAGGATCGAAGCGAACACTTTTTACAATAAATAAATGATGTAAAGATTGAACGGGATTACGAGAACGTGTTGACAGAGGCAAACTGAACTTAACTACATTTGATAAACATTTGTTGAATGCCTGGTAACAACAAAACGGGTGTCAATGTCATTCAACGAAAAGGATATTAATATCTTATATCTCTAACATAAATATACATTATAATACATTTTATTATATTAAATATTATCTCTAAGATAAATTCTTCTTCGACTCGTTCACTAAAGCAAGCAATTTTATCAAAGAACAAAGTAACAGTCCTGAGAAATTTAACCTTGCATTTAGTCCCGAATGATCACAGCGAATCTCCTAATGGATGGACCGAGAATAATCATCCTTCGCGCAATAAAATTCTCAGAATAGCCATCTTTGAATTGACGTAAGCAAAAGGACGAATCTCCCATTCAGGATTCCTTCGTAAGCTAAAAGTTTTGGGATCCTCCGTGCCTGTTTCGCGTGTTCTGCATCTTTTTCCACTCGCATTAAACCGACCACGAAATTTATCTCGTCCTCCGAGATCGCCTCGACTAATGTTACACGATCCTGAAACGCTTTCGACGAAGCGGAGATTGGAAAAACTTTCGCCTACGCTCTGCATTGGCCGAACACCATCTTTGACAATCCGGAAGACAGCAATTTACGGGAACGATTTCGTTGGATTAATAAGAGAGAAATGTGAGGCAGAAAAACGATACATCACCGCTCCGCGAAGTACATTTCGTATCTTTCGTCTTGTATGATAAATTATCGCGATCCAAGATCTATTGCATACATTCGATGGAAACGGTTTTTACGTTCCCTGTGAAGGAAGTAGAATGGTTGGAAGGTGATTTTGAAAATTTCTAATGGGTCTTGTAACGCGGGAAGTACTAGATCGATACATATATTTGCTCAAATAAAACTTACACTGTTTCATTCAACTCTTTGCATTGGTAAACTTTTTTTAAGTTTCAAAGGACTATTGTGAAAACTTAGAGTATTTTCTTTGGAAAGAAAAGAAGAGAATTATAAATTTTTACGATTTCTTATTTATCTGGTTAATTTACAGTTATTTAGTTTGAATAGATGAGAATATAGAATTTAATTAAAAACTATGCGAGTGCGAGGGGTTAATAATAGTTAGAAACAGAAAAAAATAACAAAAAAGGAATTGTGACATATTGATTCTTCATGAAAAAAAAGAATAA
Organism: Ctenoplectra terminalis; assembly: GCA_019453375.1. Classification (NCBI taxonomy): domain Eukaryota; kingdom Metazoa; phylum Arthropoda; class Insecta; order Hymenoptera; family Apidae; genus Ctenoplectra; species Ctenoplectra terminalis. The sequence goes on along the minus strand of SMSQ01021444.1, from coordinate 7,055 downwards.
GTAAAAAGGTATAAATTAATGTAATCTTCTTTCGGTTCGAGTCGCTAATAAGCTTTCTGTTTCACGAAACAAAAACTAAATTCATATTTTCAGATCCACTGGGATCTTTTAAAGCTCGTTTAAACCACTGCTCGTTTCGCACAAAATAATCCTCCTATTACTCACGAAGAAAGAACTCTGTATAGTGATAAACGGTCCGTTTATTGTACAACATTATGCTTTCGTGAAAAAGGGACGAAAATTACCCAACTTCCAACCCAACACGCGTGTTACTCGCAAAGATCCATATTCTCCACGCAAAATCCGTCCTTTGTCGCATTTCCGAAGGCTTCTAGAACTAGTAAAATGCTAGACGAGCAGATAACGGCGGTAAATTTGAATTTTAAATACCAGCCGATGTTTCCGGTACAATAAAAATGCAATGACCGATTAATGAGGTTATCGTGTTACCTGAGCGATAAATCGAAACCGTGCTTCGTGGCACGTAAATCGCCGATTAATTATGTAACGCGAAATCGTTAACTAATGACGACTTAACCCTTTCCCTGACGCTTGAAAAATCGCGGTTCCTCAAAAAATTTAGTTAACTTTTGTAGTTAATAACCCTACTTCGAACGAAAATATTTACGCAAAAATTTATCATGAAATTATAGAGCAATGGTACCTTAAGGAAAGAAAAGTACTCTCGAGAGTAAAAATATAGAAATTAATAACTGTAAAAATATTATCGATGGTCTAAAAAATGTACCATGTATAATTACGTTAGAATTATTAATTAACCCTCTATAACCGAAATTTCGTTTACTCATCAGAAAAAAAAAAATTATAATTGGTTACAGTTTCTGACTTTGATTTAAGAATTTTCAAACCAATGGCAAGTATAAATGGATTATCTCGTATCAGTAACGTAGTATAATAATAAAATGTACAAATACAGTAATGTAGGTAGAGAATGTCTCGGTTTGTGTGTGTGTGTGTGAGTGAGAGAGAGAGAGAGAGACCCCTGATAAAACCTAGATCTTAAGTTTTCAGTCGCACCGATACGATGGAACCTCGTTTCCAATTGGTTCGGCCTTTAGCCGGAAAATAATATAAAAGAGCCGAGAATTAGAGAATTAGAATTAGAGAGTTATAGAGTTTAAGTCAACCACTGTAAAAAGCATTTCAAACATATACTACTATTCCTATAGTAATAAGTAAATAAAATTAAATAAAAAAGAAAGAAAGAAAGATACCAGTTTGCAAGTCACATGGCGCTACACCGAGTTAATCTGATTTCTTTAACAAACTCCAAAATCGTGTACTAAAAGTGTATACTCTGCTCTAGTTCTGTGAAGATAGTAAACGATATAAAAGTCCATATAATTAAACTACTGAACGATCCGAGTTGCAAAATGTACCTGTGTACATTTTCTATTCCTACTGAGATCTTTAACCCTCTATGGGACCGTGCGACTTAAAAGTTGCAAACTGCTGTATCTATATTTTAAAAAATTAATTTTATTCAGTTATCACTGCGCTATTAAATTTGATTACTGTATTACCGCAGCGACACCACGATCCATCTACGGTAATTATTAAAACATTTTCAAATCGAAGCGAAAAACTGTGATCAATCGTAATTTTTTCTCCAGTAAGCAGACAAAATTCGAGCTACAGAGGGTTAATCTCTGATACGATAGTTCTATCGTTCACCCTATCAACTCCTCCATTGCAACTCGGAAGAAAAGAAAGTTCTGGCGTCTCGAAAATCGAGCTAATTTCACCTACTAACACGATTAACTGGCCACGACGGTACGGTTCGTCTTGACGATTACCGAGCAACACCACTTTTATCCACGTCCACAAATATCCTGACCTTAACTAGCGCGCTATTCCACGGAGAGACCGGGTTCGTGCGTTTGACCGCGAGTGTTTCTATTTTCGCCAACGACCACGGCGAATGGCATCGCCTCGTTGTTCGACACTGATTCCACCGTGGAAACGGCCCACAGAGCCGCTACCAAGCCGATTTCGATTGATTTTAACGAAGCACGAAAGTGAACGCGCCTCGGGATCGGCGTTCCCCATAAAAGGATACAATTAGAAAGCAGATCGTCGTTCTCATGATGTTACGGAGGATAAGCAAATCGTTCGCCTGACGATCTTCGCTCGATCACAGAATCGCGACTTAATTAACCGTGGGATTGAATCGTGGAGAGGATATTCTGATACACAGGGTGTATTCAAGTAAAGACTTAACCCAGGTGACCTCGTCTGTACCACCCGGAACGAAGTTTATATAACTCATTAATCGAAGTATTAACTAAGTATCTAATAAAAAAAAAAATATCGTTTCTGTTACGAATTTTCGATTAAGTTTGGGTTTGTTTAACGCTAAATCTAGAGATCAAAGTAGACCTATTTGTACCTCAAGAAATAAAAATAAGTGTTTAAGGAAAACCTTTGTACATGTTTTTTTACAGAAAATCATGAAAAATCCTTCAAATTGTATTATTATAAATTTATAGAATTTCTACGAGAAATTACAAGCCGGTCATCTTGACCGCTTTGGTAGGTTTAGTGTGAAGTAACATACCTTATTCGGTTAGAAGTTATTTTTGAATAATTATACCGTAATTTGTCTCAACAAGCAAATAATTTTTCCCCAATCTGTTTCAGTATTTAGCTATCAAATGAAATTATTTTAATTTACTCTGTAGCTTAACCCTTTAATTGCGCGTATGGTCTATAAACCGCATACTAAAATTATAGCCAGAGGCCGGTGTGGTATCTAAACATGTTAATTTTTGCGAATATCAAATAGCGGTTGTTTCTTGTGTACCACTAAAATAACAAATAAAATAAATACCATAGTTCCGATAATAATTCATAATTTCTTATAGAAATTTTATAAATTTACAACGATGTATTTTTGGTGATTTTCTATGACTTTTTGTAAAAAATATTAATGAAGAATCGTTACCTTTATTTTAGATACTTTTTCAAATACCTATCATTTAAATTTCTTTGATACAAATAAGTCTACTTTAATCGCCGCTAGTTCTAATGTTAAAGGACTAATAAAAGTGTCTCGCAACAGCACGGATTTCTTTTTTTACGCCTAATAATTAGAAACAAGATATTTATCGACAAATTGATCTGCTTGCTTAAAAGTATCCTCGACTATTTCTATTGAAAGTATACCAAACTATGCGAACCTCCGCGATATCGTAAGGTCAGTGTTCCTCAGGCCTGACCCTTGACGAGGAATCGCACTCTTCCTTCGCCTGCCTTCGTCCATGGCCCCCGTAATAATTTATTGCCACGTTTGTTACAGCCGGTCAGAGTGACTTTAATTACGCCTACGTTGTAAAACCGAAATTTAGTGGCCATATACATCACGCACGGTCCAAACTACACGGAGCACGTCCAAAGCTTAAGAGGGCGTTTACGAATACACGGTGTCTAACACTGAATACATTAACGACGGAGTAAAATCAAGCGTGGACGTGATTTGAGCTTAAAATATTCCTAACTATGTGTCGAGGATAAAAGGTATCTCGAATAGACGTACAATCTATCCGTTTCTGTGTAACAGATACACTAAATTGGTTTCCAGAGTTTTAGTGCGCTGTTCCGTTGCTCGTACAGGCATTTCATTTTTGTGCTCGTATAAGTCGCATAAAATTATAATCTGAAATGTCTACGTTGCTTTCGACTGGACAAGATGATGTATTAAAAAGAAAGTATTCGATTTAAAGGGATAAATATTGCAACGGAAAAAGATTATTCTTTTGAAGCTGTATCTTCCGAGATTCTTAGGTCGTTTGGTCATTATTTGATTAATAATATACTGATTGTAAGGCGAGAACGTTAAATATATTAAATAGATAGAAATTGTAGAAGGAAATAAGTAAAAGAGTAAGGAAAGCTTGATTTTTTTAAGAAGAATCTTTAAATTTCTCTGAACTCACTATTTTCATTAATTTCTATTTTCTTATGATAGATAGACCTTACCGCAATAGACCGCTGATTTTCATGAATTTATGCAAAATTTTAACCCTCTATAGTCCGAATTTTGTTCGTTTATCAGAGACAAGAACTACGATTGTTACATACGGGGAGATATCTCGTCTCCCGGCCACAACGTTCCGATTCCTAAAGACGAGATATCTCGTCTCCCGTACGCAATGTGTTAAGCACTGTATTTGAGAAGTCACACGGTCCCATAAAGGGTTAATTGTATTCGTAAGAAGCATAAATACGCATAAAAATGCGCAGTCTAATAATAACTTATTTCGCTCGTTAATAATGCTCGAATATCCCCATAGACGGGACAATATTCTCCGAACAAGTTCCCTGCTGTAAAAATCAGAATTAATGACAACGATCCACGCGATTCAGACTTCGGGTACATCCGTTAGCGATCGCCAGCAAGATGCAATGAAACGCGAAAAGAGGAGTGACAGGACGGAATGATCATAGATATTAATGGACACGCTGTGACGTTGGATTATGCCAAGGAATCACGACACTTGATAAGGCTGAACTCCATTTAAAGCCCGTTGAATTCGCAACGGCGAGTCGGTCGTTTAGGTAGACCAAAGTGGTTCTACCTTTCGCTTAACCTTTTCTTCATTCTCGTTACTTTCACGTACGATCACCGACCCCCCGATGACGGTGACAAAACGTTATTCTATTTAAAGATCAGTCCGGTTATCGATGTCGACGGGCAACCGTATCGAAGAATGCCTGCACGTGGGCGGTTTAAAAAAGTTTTTCAACGCAGAACAAAGTGACTGAATCGGGCACTGACGTAACGAGTCTATTAAAATGATCATTTCTTAAATGGTACCGATCGGTGGATAGAGGAAAAAGTGACAGAAGTGCATCGCGGAGAAAGAAACGGCTTAACCCTTTGCGCTCCGTGCAATTTTTTATCGACGAGGAAAAGAAGTATTATTTTGAACGGGAAAAATTACTGCCGCTTCTGAAAGCACTTGTTTTTATTTATTTTAGAAATATCCTGTTTTCTCTGGTAAACGAAACATAAATTTTTTATTTTGTAAATCGTCATGGTGAAAATAAAAAATTATTCTGAAAACGGAACGTCTCTTGGAGCCAGAGAAGCGCTAAGGGTTAAAATAGATTCTATAAAGGAATCATATATGTACTTTCTCTTTAGTTATTAGGCGCGGAAAAGAATTCTGTGCTCCTGTGAGAAAAATGCAGTCGACATTTTTTTAAACAGAAATAATTGTAATAATTCGAATATTCTCTGATTGGAAACAATTGAAACATTTTAAGTTCTTGAATTTGAATTTCTTATCTGAATCTTGGCTTGGTATTTTAAACCTCTGGTACCATTTTTCCTGAAGAAGAAACCTTAACATTTTTGGAGGCACTTTTATCGAGTTCATAGACGACAAAAAAAAATGCAATGTTAAACGATACGCTATCGGTAGCCAGTGTAGTCGCAACAATTTTTTAATTACATTGCAAGTAAAATAAGAAACGATACGCGGTTACAAAATGCAAATTTGAACACTGTAAGCGCGCTAAGAGATACAGAGTGTCACAGGAAAATGTGTTTTTTGTTTTTGGTTTTTCAAAATTCTACAAGGTACCTTCTACGTTTTACAAATATTTTACAAATTTTAACACTGTAAACACGCTAAGAAATACAGAGTGTCCCAGGAAAATGTATACACTGTTTAACGGGTCGTAACTTTCTGATTTTTATTTCCATTGAGGGTGTAATTAATTGGAAGTAACGAGTGGACCAAGATTAACTTCTGAAGAAAGAAAATTTATTTTTAAATGGAAGCGTACATTTTATGTAGATTCTTTTGCAGTTTAAATATTATAATCATTCGAACTGTGTATACATTTTTTTTGGGGCACAACCTGTATATATTTTCGAAAGAAGAAACAATTCATATTCCTACGCTAAAAAGAAACCTTTCTTACAACTACAACACGAATTTCAAATTATTATAATATAATATAAATATCTCCCTTAAAAATAACAAAAATTATTATTTTTTTTAAACCCAATTCCCAAGATCTATGAAAACGTTACGTTCATTAAATGCTGCAAAATAAAACTGTCTTCAACTCGGAAACAATTACATAGTTTTCTCTTTTCCCGGTTAAATTATAAGGTTTCATACGTCGAGTCCAATTCTTTCTCCAAGATACCCACCAAACCATTACCTTTCCTTTCACGCGAATAAAACGAACGTTTCTTTTCAATCTACGCACAAGACAAGAAGAATCGAGCCATCGAGCGAGCCACGAGGAGGTTGCTCATTACCGTATGCAAGAGGCCAATTATATAGTAATCAGGCAAGGAATACCGAACAAGCTTTCACTAGAAGATGTTGCCGGCTTCCGGTTAGCACAGTGACACTTTTTTTTAGTGGGACGTTCCATTTGAATTTATAATGTACGAGAGTGAGCGTGTATCGAGCCTGACTCGTGTTTCCGGTATGCAATGGCCGCGAAGAATTTTAAATAAGTGCAAACCAACAGAAGGTCGAAGCGTATTTTTAAAGATAGCACAGGTTGCTCGTTTCAGCTCGTTTCGACGCAAATATTGCTCTCTTTGAACAATTTTAATAAATACAATATATTCCGATTAAGAATCCTTAGAGATTTAGGAAATTGTAATAAATGGAGAATTAAATAACATTCTGAGCGACAGTCGTTTTACTCCACTGCACGATGCGTCGATGTTTCGAAGTTTAAACGACCAACGATTTATAATAAGTGATAAACGATTGCACGTGGTCCGCGACGACAGGACGTTAATTAATGCGCCGAAGACAAATTGTCGGGAGCGTGATTAATTTAAATGGCGTGTAACGCCAGATTGAAAAGGGTTGTTCGGTGGTTGTTAGCGTTTCGATATTTCAGTTGCGAATAATCGGATGAAAAAAAAAAAAAAAAAAAAAAATTTAGTCAGAAGTTACAAACTAATGTATCTACATTTAAAAAAATTTATTTCATTCGGTCATCGCTGTACTGTTAAATTTGATTACTGTGTTATTGTAACGATACCACGATCTGTA
>SMSQ01021443.1:1470-13086 GCA_019453375.1 Ctenoplectra terminalis | reverse complement strand
ATTTTACCAAATTTTATATTCCTTCGCTAAATCGAATTTTCCTTTAAACAAACAGTGTCCAGTAATCCTCCAATTAAAAAAGAGCCCACATAATCCTATCAATTTAGCCACTTAAATTTCTCACTTTTCCACCTTAAATTTCCCATTCGTTTTTCCAACTGTTCCCTCAAACAACCTACTCGCCATTGACCAAAGGATCAACCGTGTTCCATCGATTTAGCATCCCTCACCCGTACTCCCTAATATAGTAATACTTCACAGAAGAAGATTGAATCGGGCGTGGGTATTATCGAATCGTACGCTCGACGCGTGGATCATTATCGTCCGCCTTCATTTTCGCTGTTACGAGCGGCGCAATCACCACTGGCAGTGATTTCTTCGTGAAACAGCTGCGAGAAGAGAGAACGAAGCGGCGAACAAACTGTTAGCCTGGAAAGCAGTCCATAAAAACGGAAACAAGAAGAAAGGAGAAATAGAAATAACGAAAGAATCTTTTGATGCATCGTTCGATATTTTTACTATATTAATACTTAACGCTAAAACTACCAAAAGGGTCAAATGACCGGTTCGTGATTTTTCATGGAAATTTTATAAATTTTTAAGAATGCATTTCTGAGTATCTTCCGCAATTTTCTGAAAAATATATGGTTAAAGATTTGGTTCTCTTGCGATACGTATTTTTTCAAATATGGATTATTATCGTTTCTTTGGTAGAAATAAGTACAATTTAATCGTACTATTAACAAATCTTAAGCAGGAAACGATTGAACTCGCTTTGTGCATATTGTTATTAACACTAGGTTTACGCGCATTGATTGGATCATTTTGATGGATACATTGAAATACAAATTTTTTGTAATGTCATTAGTTCGGTTTACTTCAAATTAATAGATTTCTATAAACAGAAGTTTCATTTTGAGTTTATATTCTTACATTTGCATGATTGTTAATCTTGAGCACGAAATTTGAACTGCGTCAAATTGACGGGTTCCGTAAATCTACCGTTAAAGCGCGGGAGACGACGAAACTCGTTTTCTACGAATTATTGGTGGGTTTTTTGGTGACAAAGTGACTTTTTTACAGTAAATTCCTAAAAATGGACCACGATAAAATAGAATGTGATGATGTAGAATTGTTTAAATTTTTGATTTTTTTTTCATTTTCGATTTTTGAGAAAGTATTTTTATTTTTTAAAGTGAATAAAGAAATTAATTTTTAAAAAGAAACCGAAAGTTTTATTAAAAAATAACCCATAGTACAAAAGTTATAGCTATTTTATGCACAAGTAATTTTGTGCACGAATTGCAAAAAATGGCCCGCTATAAGTTGAAAATTTGGCGGGAAAATACCCGCTTAAGATGTGTTAATATCCATTTATGAAAGACTTAAGTGACCGATCAGTATTATTATATATTATATGTGCTTTAAATTTTTCGAAAAAAATATTGCTGAACGTAAAATGTAAGAATTTTGGTATTAGGTTGCCGTACATGAAATGTTCGATTTTACGTAGTTTAAAGATTTCGACAGAATCCACGCAAGTTGGGAGGACGTCGGTTGGAAATTACTGTATTTCTTTTTCTTGTACTGTACACACGTTTTTCATATTGAGGTAAATAGGAGGTGCAGGATTTAACGCGTTAAACGCTACACCGATTTTGGTCGACTTTCTGTTAGGCTGTGTACTGTGATACTAATTCAAAAACATTTGGTTGCAAAATAGCTAAGAATTTAAGAAGAAAATTACAAAGGCCTGCAAAGGAAAGTCGTATCTTTGATTAATGTAATTTAATAGAACCCATTAATGAATTATAAGGTATTTTTTGAAATGAATACTGTCAGTACTCGGAAACCAACGACGCTTAACCCTTTGATTATGGCAGACTTTGGCTCGCACTGGCCGTACGGTACGGTACGAATTCACTCGCGACGTCCACTGGGTACGGCAAAATTTTTCGTTAGACATGCATTTCTTAGGAAGTATATTAAAATATTCAAAATACTGAAAAATTTTAAAACAGGCGAAACAAACGAAATTTGATTTGGACGACAATTGGCTCCTACAGTACCGGTTAGCCAATATGTTTCGGACGCGAATAGGCGTCAACAGTAGCCAAAGGGTTAAAACACTTACAATTCTCTGATCAACCAACAAACAACAGCAGCCATTCAATCTTCATCTCAGTTTTCATTTATCACTATAACTTTGTGAAATAGCTATAGCGCGTTCAAATTCGTGTATAGCACGTTTCGACACAAAGTCGCGACATTTGAGACGTAACAATAATATACAGTGATTAATAATTTAATTCGGCGCTCGTCTCTGTGGGTCACATCGTACATGCCGGATATATCCGTCGTTCGTTTCCGCTGGTTATCGTGTTGCTGCCGGAGATATCCAACATTAGGAGCCAAAGGGTTAACCAGTTAAGTGTGTTTGACGACTATATCCGTCATGCGTGAAACTTTGTTACAATTTTGATATTTAAATTGTAATTTTGGCGAAAACTAAATTATATTGGTAAATTTTTATATTTTTAAAATGTTTAGAGACGAAATAATTTCAAGACGAAATTAAACAAACAAATAAAAATTATAAACAATTTGAGTTGGATTCATAACTTCCTGAGAGCTGACTATACCCGTCGTCGCTTGATTATCGCGACACAAAGTTGGTGCGCGCTTTGCAAAGAGATCGCAAACACTGGTTAAAGAAAAACGGGACCCGCGTGGCGTTCAATGTGTTAAATAAAATGTTGCGCGTAACAATAACAAGACTTTATTCTTAAATCGGCGAGTGTTCAGGAAACGACTCTCTTTCGAGACGGCTAATTTTTAACTGTCCTTTCCTTTCTAGTCCAAAACATCGGTGACCCTAGGAAAACCCTTAAAACGGAAGAAAAGGACACTTTCTCTCGTCGAACGAACACAAGTCGCGAACATATACCTGATAGCTGCAATTCTGCTTTGTGTCCACTCGACAAGGAGAAATCCTTTACTTCTGTAACCCAATTCTACTCGCTACAATATATCTTTGAACCCATTAAAGACCAAATTTTTACTTAACCCTATTTTGAAATATATCGGTAACATATACACCGCGGTGCATAACTATAGCACCGCCAAAATTTTTAGCTGTTTTAGACTTTAGATTAAAAGTGCAAAAGAATTAATTGTAGAAATTGAAAAAGTATGAGAAAAATGAACCGTAGACTAAATCACATTTAAATTGCCCTCTTATACAAAACAATATAATAGAAAACGTGATTTTCAACTGTTGCGTAACTATAACATCGGCGTTGTTATTTACTAATTTAGAAATGCAATAATAAAATTAATATAACGAAATAAATAGAGATATATTTCGGAAACTTATTGATAGCGTTCCAGACAGAATTTTCGAGCTAATTACAAAAAAAGGTGGTCCTACGAGATATTAAAATTGTTTATCATTGATTTTATTGATGCGGTGCTATTGTTACGCAACAGTGAAAATTCAGACTTTTCATTGTATCGTATTGTACAAAAGGAGAATTTAAATAAAAATTAATTTAAAGTTGATTATTTTTCATACACTTTCAATTTTAACAATTAATTTTCCTGTATTTTCAATCTAAATTCTGGAACAGTTAAAAATTTAGGCGGTGTTATAGTTACGCACCGCAGTGTATGTGAGTAATTTATTAAACTATAACCAAAAGTAATACAGAATTCGATATAATGTAAAAGATATTATTTTTTAACATTGTTGCGCATTATAGAATAGCGTCCCGATCAGAAAATCTCATGAAATCTAATTTATTAATCGTTATTTTACTAAATTCTTAATCCCTAAATAGGACTAATAGTAAAAAAATGGGTTAAACAGTTTTAACCCTTTGCACTCCGCGCCATTCTTGACGTTGGCTACCAGCTACTCCGCGCCATTTTGTGGCAGAAACGGACATTTTCAAACTCTCGTATTATTTTGTATAGCTTTGGAACTAAGTAACTTATTACGATGATATTGGACTTATATGAATTGGTTGAAATCGAGAAATGTATATTTGTAAAAAAATCAATATTTTATTTCTTATTATTTTTTACAGTACGGCAAGTTTTGAAACACTCCCCAATATGCATTGCAGGCTGATTAGTGCACGTTTGACAATAATAAGTGGTTTGACGCCTGCCACCAGGTGTTTTCCTGTTGGAACAAACTATGCAATCCTGTTTTCTTTGTCACACATCGGGAATATGTAGTTTATTGTCTAGTCTGACGTCTTCAAAAGATGTGGATGGGCGCGAGCACGCGTCCTTGTATATATCTTAGTAATTTTACGATATTTTGATTCGATTTCTTGTGTCATTTCAAGAGAAAACTTGAGGGAAACATGAATGTCTGAAAAAGTTGCGCTGAAATAACTCAATTCCCCGTAATCACTAATAAACTTGAATGTCCCCTGAGAGGGGACATCGGAGTGATAAGATAGAATTACGATGTCCCCTGAGAGGGGACAGCGTAGTGCAAAGGGTTAAAATATAGATAGCTTTTCTACAACACGGCATCTTGTAACACGGTTTCGCTGTAACACGATTCATAAATTGTGGGAACCCTCCTGCAACACGATATCCTATAACATGGTTTCGCTCTAACACGATAAGAAAATTGCAAAAACCTTTGTACAAACTGTACTTCTACAGCGTATTGAAGATACAGTCTTGCGGAAAAATATTTCTTTTCATCTCCGTGGCCCGAAAATAAAAGTGTCTCGCGCTACTGGTCGGCAGTCTGCGTCGAACCACGGTGTGTTACACTGAGTGACGACGAAGAAATTTATTAAATTAAAATAATATTTGTTTCTTTTCTTTTTGTTTTGTGTTGTACATACATTTATATTCTTAATAAAAATTAAGTTGTTTATGTGGAATTAAAAAAAAATTTGCTTTTAATAAGTTTTCGGAATGTAACTCCCTCCTTTTTGTACTGGCTCTGGGTCTCATACAACACGGTTTCACATAACGCGGCATTTTCTAGGAACCTATCTACCGTGTTATAGGAGGGTTACCTGTATATTAAAAATGGAACAAGAAAGTATTTGCAATCTGAAGTATCATCTTATATAAATACATTAAAAATGGAATAAAAAAGTATTTGCTATTTGAACTATCATCTTATATAAATACATTAAAAATGGAATAAAAAAGTATTTGCTATTTGAAGTATCATCTTATATAAATATATTAAAAATGAAAAAGAAAAATATTTGCTATCTGAACTATAATCTTAGAGGAAGGGAAGGGGCAAGATGGGGTCAATCGGTTGTTGCTTATAAGTATGTTGCTATTTATGAAATAATTACGAAATATAAAAAAAAAACAGTTCAGTTTTGCACAACACTAACGACTTCGATTAGTTTATAGCGTCTTTATGTTTGCCCATTTTTCTGTTTCGCGAAGTTCTGATTTTATTTTTCGTTATCCTTTGAGCTTCGGCAGGTAAGCTGCGATTATCTGTTTTCTGAATCCACAAAAGGGTGAGTTAAATGTTTAGAATGTCACAGTTGAGCCTACTGCACGTGCACTGGAGAAGATGACGATGACGAAGACGTCGCTCGCATTTGTGACATGTGTAAATCGTTCTACACCCCATATTGATCCGACTATGGAGTAAGACGGAGCATTATTACGATAATCAATAATTAGTTTTTTTTTAACTTTTCATTTAACATTCAAAAAATTTATTTTGGTTCAATCTTATAGCCATATAGCGACACTACCTTTAATATTAATTATAAATATATCTGCAATTTTTTTTATCCGCAATTTATTTTTTAGCTTTTCGTTTAATATTTAAGACGTTTAATATTTATTTTGGTTTATTATTTAATCTTATAACCAAATAGCGACACTACCTTTAACCGTTCACACTCCGTACGATTCTTTATCACCGAAGAAAAGAAGTTTCATCTTGAACGGAAAAAATTACTACTGCTTGCGAAAGTACTTGTTTCTATTCATTTCACAAATATCCTTTTTCCTCTCGTAAACCCCACATAAATTTTTAATTTTGTAAATCATCATGGTGCGATATCTTTGGAAATTGAGCGTAATCGTGTTGAAAACAGAATGTCTCCGTAGCGGAGCCAAAGAAGCGCTAAGCGTTAATATTAATTATAAATATATCTTTAATTCTTTTTATCTGTAATTTTTTCTTAGCGTCCTCCTTCCCCCATATATCTATCAGAATTCAGTAAATAGTGGCGGATAGATAACAAAAAAGATCTCAATGTTCAGTAAACTACTAATTCTGTACGAACTCGTTGCTCTTAAATTGCTCTGAAAATGAACTTTTTCAACAGTCCAATGTTACAGAAAAATAACAACGGTGCCAATAAGGTGGTCAAAAAGTCACCAGTAAAGGACGTTATCTTGTCTTCTTCTAAAACGCGAAATCGTTCAACAAGCGGGACCAGTGGAGCGGAAAAAATTTTCTCGATTTTTAGAAGGTTCACCGGGTTCGTTAAACGAAATGTCGGCCCGCTGCACATGTTCGTCTCTTCTTAATTGCGCGCTCCTGGGGCCGCGGAAACAGCGAACCAAGGAGATTCTGATGAATCAGAGGGAGGTCGGGAAAAATGAACGACGTGACGCGTAATTGGTGTAATCGAGAAGCTGATGCGACTGTTCGACAACGGATAACGAAGCGAGCCTGCTGTTTTCGGAGCATTCACGATGGAGCGTAAAAATATTTGTTGGATCGAGGGAGGAGCTGGGGAAAAACGTGTACACTGTTTGTTCAAAGTTTAAATTGTTTTGTGCGCTATACCTACAGGATGAAGAACCTTTTAGAAAGAAATTTATGATTTTGAGCTAAATTGAATGTTGGAATTTATGAAAATAAAGTAAATTCTTAACGATGTCTGTAATATTAATTTTAAAGTGATAAAAAAATGATCGTCATATACAAAGTAGATTAACACTTCGCGGGCCGCGCATTTATCGAAGCGCCATTACGCTGCCGGCAGCGAGATTCACGCAGGTTCTACTGCTCGCCAACGGCGATATTTACGCGATTTTTCGCAACATAAGTAGTTGGTATATAATTATTATTAAAGAAGGCGCTAAAATAACTGTTACACTATTTTTATTCCATCGTCTTATATTTTTTAACTAGTACTAAAACATTTTATTTAAAAAATTTAATTCCTAAGATTCATAGTTCTTTTTAGTATGATAATTTTGAAAACATTTTCCAACATGCTTGTTGGATAATATACGGTGTAATATACAATAAACAGTTGAAACCAATGTTCCCTGATCGTCAAATGTAGTTTTGCAACAGTATGTCTACTTATACAAACGTCGATATGAAACATCATCGTTGGTGAAAATAAGTAACGCGTACGTGACAGCGGCCCGCAAAATGTTAAGAGGCATAAATTTCGTCCTTGTTCAATCTCTGTTGTTAACACATCTTAAGCGGATGTTTTCTTGCCACATTCTCATCATATAGCGGGCAATTTTTTGCAATTCGCGCGCAAAATTACTTGTGCATAAAATAGCTATAACTTTTGAACTATGGGTTATTTTTTAACAAAACTTTCAATTTCTTCTTAAAAATTAATTTCTTTGCTCGCTTTATAAAAATAAAGATACTTTCTGAAAAATCGGAAATTTAAACAATTCTTCGTCATCGCATTCTATTCTATCGTGGTCCATTTTTAGGAATTTACTGTAAAAAAAAGTCGAGTTATTGTAAAAAAATCGCTTTGTCGCCAAAAAAACCCACCGATAATTCGTAGGAAACGAGTTTTGTAATTTATAATTAATAAAAAAATGAATATACTTAAATGATTCAGTGTATTAACATTAGCTCAAGTAAGATGCCTGTAGAGCAATAAATATAACTAATTTCAATATAAAATATATATTTCAAAATGGTAAATAGTATGTGAGTTACCATTACAACAAACAAACAGAAAAACGTCAATGCACAAATTCATTTGTTCGGTACTATATGTGCATTGTAATTTCATCTCGGATAATATACTATAAATTACAAATAGAGTCATCAAATGAAAGCGGAGAAGTGTTTTCTATGTAGCAATTAATTCTTAAACGATACGAGGAGAGAAAAGTAGGTTAAATATTGCTAGAAATAAATAATTTTTATATGACTCCGAACTATTTTTTAAACATCGAAAAAACAAATAATATGCAATTTTTTCTAATCTTTTTCCCATTAAAAATAAAGGTCGAAATTGAGAATGCATTTCTTAGCCACCGAAAAGTGCATCTTTACATATATATTTTTTATTTTGTTTGTATGAACTTCTATGAAATATTAATTGCAGATCTTCGTTACAAAGTTTTCAAATTAACTGTATCAATTTTTCTAGATTAAAAAATGAATTTGGTTTTAAAAACATAAAATTAAAGTTAATTCTATTTCTAATTTCATCATAAAAATATTCATACTACAGTTATTATTCTGTTTATTTACACATATTAAAAAACATTATACTACTACTACTACACTCATCAACTTTAATCATTCCATATTTACAAATTCTATTAACTTTCTATAACCTTAATTTTATTTGCTTGCAAGAAGAAGAAAAAAATCACATCTGGTTACAATTTTTATTTTAATCAGAAAACCAATAATTAATAGCTATTGTTAATGGATTGATAATAATAGAGTGACGAATCAATAAAACTTAAAAAATGTAGATACACAAGTATATAACTTCCACAATTAATTTATTAATAAAAAATAATTAATAATTAATTCCCTTAAGATACTACTAAAAAATATAAATGGACAGAGATAAATTTATTGATAAATACCAACTGCAAAATGAATCGCGATCAAAGAACGTGCAAGAATGGTGTAATAAAATACAGGAATACGGTAGACTTGATGTAAGATCAGCATTAAGAGAGACTCTGAAGGAAATCTGGCGTGACCGGGTCATTTTTTTGCGATGAATGAAGGCGGTTTCACGCGTTGGTCATCGCATAAAAGCGAGAAGGCCGCCCTCGAGATCTTTGTCCGATGTTGCTGCATCGCTATGCGATCAAGCGTGTAAAGGAACAATTCAATTTTGAGGAGGCACCAATCAGAAACGTTTACGCATCGATTAAGAAGGTAAAACATTCTATTCAACTCTAATACAAATGATAATTTTTAACACTAGAACTACCGGCGATTAAAGTAGACTTATTTATACCAAAGAACTCAAAATGAAAGGTATTCGAAAAAATATCTATAATAAGAGTAACAATTGTTTGCACATATTTTTTACAAAAAATCACGGAAAATCCCCAAAACTACATTATTGTAAATTTATAAAATTTCCATAAGAAATTATGAACCAGTCATTATAACTGGTTCGGTAGTTCTAATGTTAAAAAGAATTCGATACAGTTTTATCAAATACTAAATTCAGATATTTACTTTATTTTAATGCTAGATTTACGAGTATTGATTGGATCTTTATTGTATTAAAATGTACTTTTTTGTGATAACATTAGTTTATTTTATTTGAAATTGATTGATTTTTATTTAGAAATTTACTTAGTGCGTTTTTTGCACTTAAATTCCATTTTGAGTGTACATTTTCCATACACATAATTACTGTACTTAACACATTGACGGCCGCTGTCACGTTCGTGTGACTTTGTACAGTTATTTTCAGAAACATTAAAAATAGTGCAACAGTGATCTTAACTTTTTTGTTATTAATAATTATATTAAGAACGATTGTGTAAATATTGCCGCCGCTAATCTAAAGGCGATGCGAAAAATATGCGGCCGTCAAAGTGTTAAGCATGAAATTTGAAATCCGTCAAATTGATGGGTTCCGTAAATCTAGTGTTAATCATAGATTGTAATTTCATTTATCCAAAATTTTTAGGAATAACGGTAAGATAGTAAAATGGAGGTGTTTTATTGGATCTCGGATTATTTGTCCATTTTTTCCAATTTAAACAATGATAGCAATAAAGCAATCCGATTCTACGTATTACACAAAATTAGATAGCATCTAATTTCACAACCGAGTGTAGAAGTTATAAATTAGCGAGTACGCAAGAAATTACGAAGTTTAAAGCTAAAATTTATGGTTGAGAAATTTATTATTGTACCATTGTTTCTAAAGCTATTATGTTACCGGTATAATCTATAAAGTTTTTTAAATTTAGACTATAGGTACTGATTACGAAATAAAGAAATAATATCAATCAATTTTCAACAAATATTGCTCATTTTTTTCAGATATTAAATATGTAGGTAGAGAATGTCTTGGTGTTAAGTTTTCGAAAACCTAGGTCTTAAGTTTTCGGCCGCACCAATACGATGGAACCTCGTTTCCTATTGGTTCAACCTTTAGCTGGGAAATAATATAAAAGAGCCGAGGAAACATAGTTTTAGTTGGATATAGAATTAGAATTAGAGAGTTACAGAGAAAGTTATAGAGTTTAAGTCAACCGCTTTAAGAAGCATTTCAAATATATACTACTAATCCTGCAAATATTTATAAGGTTATCCCATAAGTAATGTCGTTCCTCGACGCTAATTTTTATCACGAAATATTAAGACATAAATTTAATTTTAATCATCGATATATCGACCGGTTCACGATCTTTTCCCATCTGGTAAGTAATTTGATTCTTTAATTTTCAAAAAAATGTTGGATGTCTTTAATTGTTTTTAAGGTCGTCTTTGCTTTGTGTGATATAGCGTTTAAAAAACTAAAAATAAAAATTGGAAACTCATACCATGTTCGCCACAATTAATTGCTACTTATTCCAATTGTTATAACATTTTTTAATCAACAACAAAAATTGTACAATAATGGGCACTTAAAATAAGCATCGAAGAAGATTTTTAGGTAAAAGCATCCCAAATTTTTTGAAGAAGGAATCCAGAAACTACTTCATCGATAAGAAAAAATCATAGAAAATAATGGTCGATACAGTTGTGACTAAAAATTAATGCAAATATTAATATCTTACAGTGAAAATTAGCGTCAAGGAACGACATTATTTATGGGATGACATAATACAATCGATATTCAATATAAAATGCACACAGTACTGCTTATAACTGTTTGAACTATAGAAATATTGTATTTTATTCTGATTTTATTATAACAGATAAGTAAATGTCCCATGTTATTATAATAATTAACATTGCTTTTATTGTACTTTGGCTGTAATTTCGCGTATCTTAACACATTTCCAACCGCGCGAGTTGCACTTGTTGAAGTGTTTCTAAGAAAATACTTAAAAAAATTGTTTTCGTGTCTTATGTTATAGGAATTTGTAATGAAAAGCTTTAAAAAAAAGTTCATCGTTACCCTTTAAAAATATTCTAAAATAAAATACCGTAGAACGAAGTATAATACCGAAATATTATTTATTATCAATGATGTGGTAGGAAAATAGATCTCCTCGAATCCGGTAAGCAACGTGTTAAATTTAAATTATTGGACGAATATCTATCGACTTTCAGAGTCGTTGGAATAATTATGAACGGAAGTGTATGTCGAATATCAAATTAATATATCCTCTTGAAAAAGTACAAA
The DNA here is from genome assembly GCA_019453375.1 of Ctenoplectra terminalis. Classification (NCBI taxonomy): domain Eukaryota; kingdom Metazoa; phylum Arthropoda; class Insecta; order Hymenoptera; family Apidae; genus Ctenoplectra; species Ctenoplectra terminalis. Next base: position 1,513 of record SMSQ01021443.1, on the reverse strand, counting down.
TGTTAAATAATTAATACACCTATTTTTTTCTGTCACATGCACT
>SMSQ01021441.1:38575-81640 GCA_019453375.1 Ctenoplectra terminalis | reverse complement strand
ATTCACATTTGGAACGTATTTTCAAACGATGTTACGTTACAGGTATGCAGGTTTCCCAGTTAGGAGGAAAGATATTTTCGGTTTCATCGTTTCATCGATATATCAGACCTGAAGCATACATTGGACTTTAATTCCTTAGGAACCATCTAGCGAAAATTTAATGTGTCATTCACATTCAGCAGGAATCTTTGAATAATACCTATTTCTTGGTGCGCAGATATTGAAAGTGGTGTACAGATATTATCGTTTTCATCCTCTCTTCGATATATATGCTCTGAAGCACACAGGGTGTCCCAAATGGTATGTAAGTTCCTTTAAGGGGTTATTGTATATAATTATAAATTTCAATTACTTTTCATCGATTTGTTCATTATTCATTTGGAGTATCGGATAAACTCAATTTATTTGTTGTACACGAATAACAATTAATTAGTTTATTTCATATAACTTTTATTTAATATTCGTCAACAGTCGGTTGGATGCATCTTGAGTTGCTCGTAGAAACATAAGCACAGTGTGGAAGCAACGCTTCCGCTGGCAGCCAGCCGCCTTACTCGCTCTGTGATTGATCAGTGTTTTTCGTTAATAACTGGTCAACAAAACCGAATTTAACATTTTCGCAAAAGAAAAAGTTGCTTGGAATCACCTCAAGAATCGCCCCTTAAAGGGACTTACAGACCTTTTGGGACACCTTGTAGATAAATCCCTGTAGTCTCCTTTGAAAGGACACGCAAAAACTGCTAAATGCTACTACGATAGTTACGATTTTTTGTTATAACAGCCTATAGTTTGTTAATTTGTACACTTTTATTATACATTGGTATTCTCAAGTATTTATTACAACATTAAATGTAATAATTTATATACATTTTGCAAGATAAAGCTACATTTACATTTTTATAGTATTAGTTTTCGATGCAGAGTTGTGTTAAATCATTTTCATTACCTTTTTGTGATAAAATTTGTAAATAACAACCAAAAATTATGTTTACCAATGCCCATACATTGAGAATAATTATTATGTGTAATAAAAACTCCGATTATTGCAAAATTATTATATGTTTTTCCAGCATATAAAGATCAAGATAAATTTAGGTAACAGTAAATATGTTTATTCAAACAGTTCATCAGTGATAACATCGATTGAAGAAATAAAAAAGTTAAAATTCTGATCCCTTGCTCATAATTATTTCTTTAAGAACATTTTTATTTCTAATTTCTTCTATTTTTAACGAATCAGTTTTACAAATTGCTGCACATGTTTAATGTTCATATAAGTTCGATACAATTGTAGGATAAAATCTGAACTTATCGGAAATTAAAAGATATTGGGCATATTTATAAGAAATTTGAATACATTTGAAGATTTATAATAGTATTATAAGTTAAACATAAACGACTGTTAAAAGAGACCGGTGTTAACTCGTTCTCTACGTGGCGCTCATCTACCAATGAAAGTCATTAAAACATGTTACTGCAATCTTAATATATACAAAACGTAAACATTGTTCTGGTGGTATTTAACCGCATAGCGTTTCCATAGCTAATTGACATTAGAATTAAATGATACTTTCGTGCACCGCTACGGTTGTTTCGTTGAAAATTCTACAAAAGTTTTATTTAAAACCATGAAAAGCTAAGTTTACTTGATTAACGATGCCGTCACGGAAACTCTTTTCGGGTTGTCATACGCGTTTCCTCAATTGGAGGATCAAGTATCTCATAAAGTCGTTCTTATGCCAAAAGTACGTAAGTACATGCGTAACCTTACACACTCTGGTATCAATTGATAGTACGGTAAATATATGCATAAGTCTTTGGAACATATCTTTAATGATATATTACATTTTAGCTTCAGGATCGAAAAATAAGGTATCTCTGATAAATTGTGGCGGAAGTGGGCATGAACCTTTCGCAGCAGGTAAATTTTTATTGTATTTTTAAAAAATCGAAACGACTACGGCATTCTGCTAAATAGGATTATATATTAATCTCTTTTGCTTCAGTTTATACTTACTTTAATGTCAGTAAAGGTACATGTTTTACGTAAACTTACATAATTTATTAAACCTACGAAAAAAAGTTCCTCGGCAGAGCGCGGGGCCAGAATCTGGCCATTGAGGTTTTGCTTTACCTCCGTCCTTCCAGAAAATCAAATGGTGTCTTTTGATGATTTCTTCTACGTAAAAAACAAAAAACAACTGAAATTTCATATTTCGGCCCGTCCTCTCTTTCCATAACGAATACTAAGTTTTATCTCGATTAATCATCTCGTGTAGTTTTTTGGATCTCCTCACACGGTACCCCCTTTTCCGCTAATGCACCAACTATATTAACAACAAGTCACTGGTACCGTTCGGAAGATTATCCATTTACTTTAATTACGTTAAATTTATTTCGATTTGATATTTTAATAATTTTATATCGTGTAAATACCCTCATGTCTTTACTTGCCCCATATTGTTCAGTGCATCGATATTTGCTGGTCTTCAAGAACATTGTAGCTAATTTTTGAATTCCTTATAAAAAAAAATGAAGCCTCAAATACAATTTAGTTATTTTTAATTTTCATTTTATTTTGGCTTATAGAATCATCCTTAAAATTTCTCCCAGGGGTGGTAGGTCATCTATATGTATTAAAGCTCTAAACATAGCATAAGAAAATTATTTTAAATGTTGTTTAAGGGTTTGTTGATAACGGAATGTTGGCCGCATCTGTGACGGGTTCAATATATGCTGCACCACCATCGCAACACATTATGTATGCCATTGATTGCATTTCTACGCACGATAAGAGTAAGTTAAATAGTTCAAATTTTATTACACTTTAAAGAGGATAGAATAAATCTAAATTTTGACTTTTTATTACACGCTTGTTTTTTTTAATACACTGGGTGCATAACTGATTTTGTGTTGCCTTAACTGATGATACTTATTAGATCATAAAATATTTTATATACATAACAAATAATGCTTTATACGATATTTTCAGCTGGTATCTTAATGGTAGTTCCGAATTATACTGGGGACTGTCTCAATTTCGAAATAGCAATTGAAAAAGTAAGACAAGCAGGTTTGAAGGTCAGGTAAAAAGAAAACAGGTTTAAGAGTTAAATTTTTTAATTAATCTTATGTAATTTTAACACCAAAAGACATTTTGGCTAACCCAATATTTTGCAAATCGTGTCTCCCGTTCTTTTATATTTCAGATCGCAGAAATAATTGTAAACAAGGACTGTAGTATATCAAAGCAGGAGCAGAGTATTGCTGGCAAACGTGGTTTAACAGGAATTGTATTTGTTATTAAAATAACTGGTACATTAGCGGAAAAAGGGGTACCGCTCGAGGGGATCCAAAAAGCTGCACCAGATGTTCTGCAAAATATAGCGACTTCTGCAGTTGAATTGACTGCTTGTACATAATTTCCGGTATTTCCTTCAGAACTGTGATATCAACCAGGGATTGATTGCGGCAATATCTGGGCTCCTAATTGCTGTAACGGCACAAGGGAGGCGGTGTTCTGCTCGTTCTGGCGTACTGTATGTGGACCAGATGCTGGATTTCCATTGGTTGTGACCATAGCTGTTATAATTTCCTGTATTTCCTTCAGAACTGTGATATCAACCAGGGGTTGATAGCGGCAATATCTCGGCTCCTAATTGCTGTATCAACACAAGGGAAACGGTGTTCTGCTCGTTGTAACGTACTGTATCTGAAACAGAAGATGGATTTCCATTGGTTGTGACCATAGCTGTTATAATTTCCGGTATTTCCATCAGAACTGTGAAACCAACGAGCTGATGAATGTGGCAANCTTGTCGCATGTCGGCGATGTGTCGGGAGGGCACGATGGTAACTGGCGATCGCGCCTCACCTCCTTGAGGTGAGGTGAGCTATGAGAGCCGCGGCCCCCCTCGGGGGGCTCCTGCGTGAGCTCGTACGCCAGGCCGCGTTGCTAATTGCCTCGCTGCGTTCGGCATTGCGGCCCTTTCATACGGCCGTTCCTCAGGGCTCGCGATACGTAGTTCTGGGTCTCTACGTAGACGCGAGATGGGATTCACGATCCCAAGGTACCCGAGTTTGGCGTCCGCCAAGAGGCAAAGGTCTGCAGGTTCGGCTCTTCGGGGTCGTTCCTCGCTGAACCGATCCTCTTGGTCAGAACGTAGTGCTTGCGTGCACTTGCGAGTCCGCCTCCCCGAGGTGCCCCGTGGATGCGGCTGGGGACCCCTGGAGGAGTCTCTCCTTCATGGGCCCCCCCGTAACGAAAGGACTCGTCCGCAGGAAACGCTCTGCGGCGTTGCTGGATTTTTCCATCGCCCTTGTCGGGGCCGTGGTGTAGCTGGATTGTAGAGCTGCTGGCCCTTCGGGGCGGACGATATAGGGGAAACCCTGAGGCGCGTCTTCCCGGCTTGCCGGGCAGCTACACTAGTTGCTTGTACAATACCTGGTTAATGTTGAAATATTACATGTATAAGGTGTTCCACGCAGCTGGGACAAACTCTTTATCCTAGTATCTTTAAGACTAGAAGTATCGCGGTTTTCGCTTGCTCCTCCTAATTGTAAGGATACTTTTCTCACACTTTAGAAACAATTATTAAAGAATAATCTGTTGTTATTGTAAACATAGAGAAAATTCGTGGTGCTTTAACGCTCTATATTTGGAATTTTGTTGACTTATCAGGAAAATAAAAAAAAACAAGTTGCAATTGATTATAGTTTTTCGATTTGATTTAAATGTATGAGTTTGTGTCTAAATGTACTGTATTATAGTAAATATTACAGTAAAAGAAACTTGAGGCACAAAACTTCAAAACTAACAAAAAAGTGTGTATTCAATGTTTCAGGTCGGCCTCCAATGTTTGAGCTCGCAGGAGACGAGATGGAAGTTGGAATTGGAATTCATGGAGAGGCTGGATATGAAAAAATGAAAATAAAGTCGTCCAGTGTGGTAATTTCATTTATATTGAAACGCGTGTGCAATGCACTGTCTTTGAAAAGTGGAGATTCAGTTACAGCTATTATTAATAATTTCGGCGCGCTGAGTCAATTGGAACAGGGAATTGTTGTTCACTATTATTATCACATTAGTATCACATTAGTATCACATTAGTCGATCATAATTTGTAATGTTTTACAAATTTTTATTAATACAGAAAATATGAACGTAAAACCTCTTCGTGTGTACTCGGTAGTATTGATGACGTCGTTGAATAGTGCTGGAGTGCATATTACTCTTTTAGAAGTACTTGGAAAGGGCAAACACATGCTGCTTAGTTGTTTAGACGCACCTACAGAAACACCAAAATGGCCGGGTTGCATGTACAGTGTTCCATTGGAAAATCCACAACCGGTTATTCAAGATGCAATGATACGAATCATAAAAAGAACTGGAGTAGAAATTAAGACAAAGTTACAGAGCTAAACAAAAATTTTTAATAGTTTAATGATGAAAAAATTGTATTGTTTGTTATACATATATCGTGTTTGAAAAGTTGATTTTTTTTAAACAGTTAGGTTAGTTTAAAATACTTCATTGAATGGCGTACGTTGTTAAATACTGTATGATCAGTCTTGTCGCTGAACAGTAAACCGTCATCCATTAGAGTAAATCCATTAACTCAGACCCATCATAAAATCCTAAATCGAACTCCTTAGCTTCGTCACTTTCACACTTTTTCCTTCCTTCCCGGGTTTTTCCGCCATGTACCGTTATCTTAAACTCTGTCCACCCTCACTTTCTCCCTCAATCACCTTTTTCCTCTGACCAATCAACAACCTTCATTTCCAATTCCTTTTTACCCTTTCCCTTCTAACTTCCACCAATCATCAGTCAATATAACATCACATTAGAACACTATGATTATCACAACAACATCGTATAACATTATTATTATAAACAGTATCACTATTATAACAAACACCAAACACATCAGGAGAACGCCGTATCACAAACACCAGTATCATCGTAGTAATACAGAACACCAAGAAACACCAAACACATCAAAACAAACACCGAAACACCGAAGACCTGTACAACTTGAACTCAACTAGTTATTAAATAATATACAGATTATTTGAGTGAATTCTTTATACACCAATCTTCAACACCAACAAAAAGAATTAGCCCTCCCAGTATTAATTTAGTGGGATATTCATCGCAACGGACAAGCAGTTGCTTTGCACCGCGATTTAGAATATCGTACACTGTGGGTATACAGGATGTCCCAGAAAAGCTGTAAGTCCCTTTAAGGGGTTGTTCCTGAGGTAATTCTAAACAACTTTTTCCTTTGCCAAAATGTCAAATTCGGCTTTGTTAACGAGTTATTAACGAAAAACACTGACCAATCACAGAGCGAGTAAGACGGCAGGGCGTCAGCGGGAGCGTTGAATTCCACGCCGCGCTTGTGATAAAAGTGATAATAATAGTATGTAGAGCAGGTGCACCAAAACCGGACACTCAATTCGTTTTACCGTACTACTTTCTTAAGGTTAAACTTGATTTTTCAATTGTAAAATAATTCTTTCATTACATAGGTAAGACCTAGTCAAAATTCGGATGAAAAATTAAAGTAAAGGTTATTTTCGATTTTAATAAGAAAAAGAAATAAGTAAGAGGTCTGGCATAGAAGATGGAGTCTAACTTTGGTGCACTTCCATTTGTACAAATTTTGTCGACATATTCCTGATCTCGAAATCATCAGTATCTCTCAATTGTAATTATTCTAGAAATCACTCTTTTTTTAAAATAAAAATAGTGAAAATCATATTTTGTTTTATACTCTGCAGAGATATTGTCGTTTTCATCTATTCCTCCATATCTCAGCCCTGAAGCATAAAATCGGACTTTATAACTCCCCATAAGATATTATACGGAAATTTAGCGTGCGAGTCACATTCAGCACGTAATTTTGGACTAAGCTGGGTTTCAAATATGCAAGTTTGCAATTAGGATCAGACGTAAAGCATATATCGGACTTTACAACTCTCTAGGAACCATCGGACGGAAATTTAGCGTGAAACTGACATTCATTACATAATTTCGAACTAAATTGCGTTTTAAATGTGCCGATATTGCAATTGGGAGCTGAGATGTTGCCGTTTTCATCCGTTCCTCGATATCTCAGCCCTGAAGCGTATATTGGACTGTATAAACTCCAGGAGACATACAACGGAAATTTGGCGCGTAATTCACATTCGGCACGTAATTTCGAACAAATCTGCGTTTCAGATGGACAGATTTTGCAACTGCGGGTAGAGATATTGTTGTTTTCATCCCTCGAAGGCGAAACAACGAAAATACGATTTGCGGCACGATCCGTGCTAGAACATAAAAAACTCATGGTTTCGATGTTTCGCTTGAATTCTTCGAATTCTCGATGGGACTTTCGTTTTTCCGATACAGTATCGTGAAAGACGCTGAATTACAGTAGATGAATTACAGTTTAGCTGGCTCGAGCTCCTCATTGGTATTGTACTAAGTCAGTGACGGTCGCTAGTGCTCAAAACCATCACAAATATACTAATATTTTCCATGGTTCGCATAACATTTGAATTTTCGCTGTATTTACAGGTATTAGATAACATACTTCATGAGTTATAACAAAAAATTTTATTCATTGAATGTTTGTGGGATTGTATATATTACATAGAATTGTACAAGTTTGGACAGAATGATTCTTACAAACATGCTTTTTACAGGAATGACTTGCAATCGAATGTTTATTATTACTTCCTGCACATAAACATCTCGCACGCTTCTGATTTGCTAGTTTTTACTTTTTTTTCTTTTTATTTTTCGACCAGTCGATTCTATGGCACTTACTTAGTACAGGTATGTGTAACACTGCTCTACAATTTTGTTCTATATTATAATTGTTCTAAAAACATTTTCCTCTTGATTGGGGCAGATGTTGCGCTTTCCCATGTAGGATACTTTAAATTCCATATAATAAATGCATTATATGCAGCAATATCTTTGTCGTGCATAAACAGTGATAATGGACAGCGACGGGTGCAACGTCTGCACAAATGTTGTGTTATTATTTTATCGAACACATCAACTCCACTCTTCGTAGTATTATAAAATTTAATTATATCCGGCTTGAATTTTTCCTTTGCTGAAGAATAGTTAGATTCGTAGTGAAGTATTGATAATAGAATTAATGATTTTCGAGGTTTGGGCATGTATGATGATAGCGTTAATTTCTGTGTAAATAAAAATTGAGAAGAATATTACTGACGGTTTGATGTTTCTGGAAGTATTTTTGGCAATTCTCGTTTATATTTTCTGATTGTTTCAATCAAAACTGGGTTTTCAAGGAAAGGATGAAAACGGCAATATCTTTGCTCTTAATTGCAGTATCTTCACTCTGCAAACGCAGTTTTGCTCGTAATTACGTACTGAATGAGAAACACACGTGAAATTTTCATTGAAGATGATCTAGAACGTTGAATAATCCCGTGTCTGCTACAGGACTAAGTTTCAGACGAAAGCATTATAACGGCACTGCCTCTGCCACTAATTGCAGCATCTGCATGTTTGAAACATGATTTTGTTGGAAACAATATCCTGAGCGATGATCGCTCGTCAATTTCCAGTTGAAGCTGTCCCGAGGAGTTAGAAAGTCCCATAGCTTCAGGATTTCGTTTTCGACAAACGCATTAAAACTGCAATGTCACTCGCCTTAATTACGATATATCAATGCATCAAAGCTGATTTTGCTCCAGATTGCGTGCCGAATGAGGAACACACTTCGAATTACCATTGGAGGTGGCCTGGGGAGTTAGAAAGTTCCATGTCTGCTTCAGGACTGATAAAGGACATCACCCAAATGACAAACGCAAATTTTGATAACGTTAGTTGTGTTGATCTTACTGTACATCCATTAAGGTTCAATGGTAACTTATACCTGCGACCCAGCTGTTCCGTACACCATAAATTATTTGGTTCGTCAATGGTTAAAATCAGTACCCTGACACAGTGACCAGATTTTCAAGCAGTTGGTGAAATTTTTGCTGATTGGATAAGTTTCACTTACATTTTAAATTTATTCTAAGTTACTCACACAAGCGCGGCACGGAAACAACCTCTCCTAGACGGCCGCCCGCCTTTCTTGCTCTCTGATTGGTAAGTGTTTTTCATTTATAACTCGATAACAAAGTAGAATTTAACATTTTCGCAAAGGAAAAATTTGTTTGAAATCGGCTCTAGAATATCTTCACAGTGTCTGGGATACTCTGTATGTAGAATTGAAACTCAGCCTGTTAATTGAAAATACCCTGTCGAAACACATCTGTTTAATGAATGCAAACAGCAAAGACTAAAATCGAGTAAAACTGATTGAAAATACAAAACAGAAAATGATATTTTAATATTTGTTTAAACATTTGTTCTCTCTTGAATAGAAGAGAAAAAGAAAACGTGCAAGCAAGGTCAAGACCCTATTCATCTGCAGTCTGAATCGAGTATCCGATTACAAGCAAACGTTTGATGATGCGCTGGAAGCATTTCGAACACGTCCAGGAGTTAAAACGCTGCAGGCTTCTATTTTTTGAGATACGTATAAATTTGAAGGTTGCAGTAGATTGCATTTAATATGTTATAAACATTAAACTGTCAATACGTAAATTATAAAATGCTTACGACACCATTAAATAATTAAAATATACGTAATGCACATTATGGGATTCACCAATAATACGTGGATACCCTCGCAGTGCGTAAGGTTTACCAGTAGCTGCGGAACCTTTTTGACCTGTGCTTTAATGTACTCCTGCTGGCCAGCCTGAGGACTTCGAAGGACTAGTCAGTCGGTTTTAACCGCTAGCGCTCCTACATCGAAGATCGACACCACTCTTGTATTGTATTATCTTATTTTATAGTTTTTTCTGTACAGTTGCAATAATATTTCCTACACTCTCTATTTATACTTAAAAACAGTCTATTTTCTACGATACGTGTATTTTTCCATCTGTGGTACTGTTAAAATAAAACAGTTTTTCATAACAAACCGTGTTTTATCATTTTAATAAAAATTCCAACAGCACGTATAAAAATCCAATTATAATAGAAATCGCTACTTCGTATTCTGTAATGAGTATTTAGAACGTTAAATTTGACCTAGAATTTCAGAATTCTGACTTCAGGGCATTACTTGCGAATAGTAGTATCAATTGCGGTAATATTCAGGGCATTATGTAGTTCATGCTATGCAATCGCGGCCTTACAGAGCGACCTTGCGTGGTTTTGGAAAATCGACGAAGGGCTACAACTACAGCATTTTTCTGGGGCAGAGAAAATTTTCAACAACACACAATTCAGACTCTGAATGGCAGATACATTGTCCCGTTTCCATTTAATAATAACAATGACATCGAAAAAATGTACAGACTTCGTCCATCCAGAGGATAGAAAATACCAACGGATTCTTTGGCGTAATCGTATAGGACGAATTAAAACATACCAACCGAATACTGTTACGTTTGGTTTCTCAGCGGCTCCATATTTATCAGCGCGATTTCCAAGGGCGTCGAAAATTCTTACGCGTTACTTTTACGTGGATGATATCCAACATAAAAACTGTTGGAATATTTTGGGATCGCTGGAAAATTTTATTACGTATTTTGCCAAAACTTTCATATCCGCAGGACCCGTAACAAAACAACCCAGTTCAAAGATCACCAAAATCTAGAACCCACTCGGTCTTCTTGATCCGGTTATAAACGTTGTAAAAATTATATTTACATTAGATCTGGACCATAAATCATTGGCCAATGTTCATTCACACCGAATAGACAAACTACTATTCAGAATTATTGCTCCTTAATAACGCCGTCTTTGAAAAAAGAAGGTAATTAAGGATGCACACAGGATCGAGCTACATAGATTCTGCGACTTCAGTGAACGGATATACATTATTTCATTTGAATCCCTTTTTAGATAGATATGCAATACTGCGTGTAGGAGGCCGCTTAAAGCATTCATTATTGCCATTTTATTAGACATCCGATAATTGTGCCAAAACGTGTGTAACATTACTCAGTATTGAAAATGAGCACCACACTCGAAGCTGTACTAAAATTCGAAGGCGATACTAGCCTAATAATGGTCGTAATCAGGTTTGGAAAATGGTAAAAAATGGCGTGCAATGTTTTCGGTTTCAACTATCTTCCGTCGAGTATATTGTAGGAAACCTTCCCGAGGCACGAGTTACGGAAGCTCGTCCATTCACAAGTGTAGGAATAGTCTATTGCAACCCCTTCTATATTAAAGAGTAAAAATACCGGAACGGTAAGATTAAGGCATACGTCGCGGTTTTTGTTTGTCTTAAAAGTGATCTCACAACAGAAGCCTTTATTGCAGCTCTTCGGCGTTTTATTACGAGGCAAGAATTTTTCGCAAACGTCTGTTTAGACAATGGTTCGTTGTCACAAATAATAAATTACGAGAACTACGAAAACTTCTACAATTCGATGACCATAAAAATCAAATTACAAATTTTCTAGCAAAACGAGCCATCGAGTGGCATTTTATCCCGCCGCAAACTCCGCATTTCGGAGGTATTTAAGAAGCCGCCATTAAGTCTTTTAAATATCATTTAAGACACATCTCAGGAAATGAGCTTTTTACATTCGAAACCTTAAATACATTAATCACTGAATCACTGAAATAGAAGCCATTTTGTATTCCCCTCCACTTACTTCCATCTCATCTGGTTCGAACAACTTCCTAGTTCTTAAGTCTGGTAACTTCATTGGCGAATCGTCCTCATTGGTGAATCGCTAACGAGCCTAAAAGATCGAGATTTCAGGGACACCCCTTCAAATCGTATGTTCAGCTGATAGCAAATCCAGAAAATAAAACAACATTTCTGGACTACATAGCACCGAAAATACTTGAATAAGTTGACCAGCCGAAACAAACGGAGCAAGGAGACCCATCCGATCAAAGAGGACACGATTGTTCTTTTGAGAGATCCTGTACCGCTTCTTCAATGGCCACTCGGAAGAGCTAGAGATGCCGACAGGATCACTGAAGCAGTCACAGTAAAAACAGCTGCAGTGTGCTTGACAGGTACGTCAAGCGTCAGGTACCTCTACCTGACCAGACAGACGAGAACGAGACAGGAAAGAACAAGGCAATAGCTAGCGCTAAGCTGAAAGGCGCCAAACAACCCATCCCAGAGGATAACGCGGTTCCAGCCAAAGATTGAATATTTTGATTTAATTATAAATATATTACACATCTACACAATGTATTTACATACACAAGCTTACACACCTATTTATATTTAATTTAGATTACTTTATTTTTTATTTCTTTTATATCGTTTTAATTAATTGTTATCCTCAATTTTTCATATATCTTGTATATTTTATTTAGAATATTTACCTCTTATTGATCGGTACCCTCTCAACGGGGATAAAACGTTCCGTACGGCGGAACTGACTTTCGATTTACAGCATTCGGAAAAACTAAGAGACTACTTCAAGGTCTGTTTTCTATCTTTAAAAGATAGACCTGAAATATTTGTTTTATTCTGTTTGCCATGTGCTTAGCTTTCTCTAAATCTTTTGTCCGAAGCATATTTTGTTCAAGTCGAAGTGCTCTCATTGTCAGATTTATTTCAGCTAATTGTACGACCTATTGTCAAGATACGTGGGTTTTTCTTGAAATCTGGGTCAACAAGACATTATAGGACCGTTCGAGTTCCATTTCCGTATTTTCTGGCACTAAAATAGAATCGTCAACTTTATCCCACCGTTACAACTCCAAGTGTTTCACTTGAAACTTTTATATTCCAACGTATAGTATTCATCTCCATGAACAGAAATTTCAAAGGAACCATGGGTCACAATTGACACATTCTGTTGAAAAAAAAAATTTAATACTCCATTAGTCCTTAGAAACTAATTTTATTTATTTATTGCGATATTATATCGCAAATAAAAAACAAGACCGCAAATAATTAACAAGATAAATAAACAATAAAACAAATTGTATCGCGAAACATAATGCTCAACCCTCTATGGGACCATGTGACTTAAAAGTTACAAACTGATGTATCTATATTTTAAAAAATTAATTTTCTTTAGTTATTATTGCACTATTAAATTTGATTACTGTATTACTGTAGTGAGATCACGACCCATCTACAGTAATTATTAGTTAAAACATTTTCAAATCAAAGTGAAAAACTGTAATCAATCATAATTTTTTCTCCAACAAGCAGACGGTTCGATCAGAAATGTTTTTTGTACCAAACTTATGTCAAACCTTCTGTTTCCAGAGTTTTTAGGATCACCATCAGTTTTCTGTAGCTAAACCTATAATTTTTTTACACCCATCGTAGTACAGATTATGGTACTTCCTGAATTTGCTCCAATACCCTCGAAAATATGGACATAGAAAAATTATTGATTTATCTACAAAAGCGTTAAAGATGATCTTGAAAACTCTGGACAAAGAAGGGTTGATAAAAAATATTGTACTTAACCCCTTGGCCTACACGATATCTGCCAATTGCGCGAGCTATAGTAAACAAGAAAATCGGTCGCACGCCGTGCCATTCAACTGTTCAGCCGTGTACCCGAACTGGCGCAAAATGTATACTTTTCATGGCATATNACCGCAAATAATTAACAAGATAAATAAACAATAAAACAAATTGTATCGCGAAACATAATGCTCAACCCTCTATGGGACCATGTGACTTAAAAGTTACAAACTGATGTATCTATATTTTAAAAAATTAATTTTCTTTAGTTATTATTGCACTATTAAATTTGATTACTGTATTACTGTAGTGAGATCACGACCCATCTACAGTAATTATTAGTTAAAACATTTTCAAATCAAAGTGAAAAACTGTAATCAATCATAATTTTTTCTCCAACAAGCAGACGGTTCGATCAGAAATGTTTTTTGTACCAAACTTATGTCAAACCTTCTGTTTCCAGAGTTTTTAGGATCACCATCAGTTTTCTGTAGCTAAACCTATAATTTTTTTACACCCATCGTAGTACAGATTATGGTACTTCCTGAATTTGCTCCAATACCCTCGAAAATATGGACATAGAAAAATTATTGATTTATCTACAAAAGCGTTAAAGATGATCTTGAAAACTCTGGACAAAGAAGGGTTGATAAAAAATATTGTACTTAACCCCTTGGCCTACACGATATCTGCCAATTGCGCGAGCTATAGTAAACAAGAAAATCGGTCGCACGCCGTGCCATTCAACTGTTCAGCCGTGTACCCGAACTGGCGCAAAATGTATACTTTTCATGGCATATACATATATTTCAGTGCAACAAAAGGAATTGTGAAATAATAAACAATGTTTAGGTACAAATAGTAATTTTAAGACGTTTAGGGTGTAATCATAATCAATTGATCAGTTGACAAAAATAATTTGTTTACGACACAAATTCTTTACCACGAGTCAGACTCGTGGTTATAGGCCAAAGGGTTAAAGCTCCCCTTGAACCATGCTATGTAAGCCCAAAAATGTTTAATTAAACTGTTATTATGTGTGGAGACGAAATATGGAGCGTTCCTGTGTGGCCGTGACGCGGCCAAGTGATGCCGTGTGCCGCCACGGCGATTCGCTTGTTTTGAATGAGTATGTGTGTGTGTGTAAGTGTCCACGTGAAGCGAACGCAACCAATCGAGGTGGCCAAAAAGACAAAAGTTAGTCGATCAATCGATCATCAAGACGTTTGCAATTTCCTTGTAATTTTTTCAATAACTACAATCGTTTCGGTCATATTGATAATCACAAAAGAATAGTGAAACTCTTGTTCATTATTTGATCTTGCAATAATATTTGATCCCACATATATAATAATAAATAATAAAATGATATTATACTGAGAGTGCTATTCGTGAAGCCAATGGGAATTAATCTTTGTTCTATAGGATATCAGCAATCGGCAATCGGCAAGAATCAATGGAACATCGCAGCACTGAAAAGAAATTCAGGGCCCCGGTCCTGGGGCGAATCGACTTAACGACAGACAATGGACAGTGACTTGACGACAAAACAGAGATATATTCGGGATAAACTAAGAACAACTCATGTACATGATTGCACCCATAATAAATATTACGTATTTTTTGTAAAACATCAACATTTAAATTATTCCACAAAGGTGGGAAAACAACAAATTAGACGGCACCAGAAAGTGCAATAATTGAAGGACACAAAATAATGTGGTCCTTAACAAGTGGTTTATAACTGCTACACTAATTCCATCGCCAAGTCGCACCTGGGCACGTGTCCTCTTCATCCGCGCCGGCAGAAATGCGGTCCCAACTAGGCCTTGATGATCGCCCCATCAAAATCTTCCTCGAAAAGTGTGATAGGGTAAAAACTAGCTCCGCGATTAGCTCTGCGAAAAAGTCTAAGAGTTCAAAGCAGGCTTCTGTGCCAGCGCCCATGACTCAAAATGTTAAATTCGCAAATAAAGTAGGACCCCCCATCCCACGTAATATTGGCCAGGTCGGCCCCGTGTCCGCGATTGCGACCACGGGAGGTAGGATAATGCAACTGAACGTTCAACGTTCAGCTGTAGTAACAGGAGAGGTGCGGCAGCTCATCTTTGAAAAAAGTCTGGATATCCTGCTCTTGCAGGAACTATATGTCCGACGCCAAGACGTGAGCTACGCCCTCTGTGGATTAGGGAGTGGAGCGAGGGTGGCAGCCGTGCGCTCACAATATCCGTGGGCAGCGGCTGTTATGAGTAACCCAAACTTCCAGATTATCTTCGTCTCGCAGCTCAGTACCCTGCATTGTTCCTGCACGCAAGTGCTGGCGCCCAGCCACTCCGCCTTCGTTGCATCGTGCTACTTCCAGTACAGTGACGAGATCAAAAGACACCTCAGACACCTGGAGGTGGTGTTTAGATCACTAAGGGGGCAGAGACTTTTAGTTTCGGTAGACGCCAACGCCCGGTCATCCCTCTGCGGTCCCCAGAACTCCGATAATAGAGGAGCATAATTTGAAGAGCTCATACGGTCGTTTAGCATGGAGATCGTGAACGACGATGTCTAATTGCCCACCTACTGGACGACAAGGGGTTCCTCATTCATCGACGTTACTCTGGCGTCGCTCGCCATGCTCCGCCTCATCGGAGAATGAAAGGTGAGATGTGATTGGGTCACTAGCGATCACCGTGCCGTAGATATCCGATTGAACGTCCCAAAAGCCACGCCAGTCGAAACATGCACAGCGAACACCCAGTTCAACGTGCGTCGGGCCGACTGGGAGCAGTTCGCTTCCAGTGTTACTGACCTCTCTCGAACGAGGCTCGAAGACATAAGATTGAACTCAGCGGCAGCAGTCGAATGAATGGCAAAGAAGCTTACAGAAGTCATCACCGACTTCTGCACTGCATCAATTCCAAGAAAGCGTAATTTTAGAAAGTCCAACCGGTGGTGGACCCGCGAACTCACCCGATTAAAAAAGACCGTAAACAACAAACGGCGTGCCTTTCAAAAGGAACGAGACGAGCCTGAAAGCTTCCGAACAATGTTAGAGTACCGGTCTTCTTTACGGTACTACAACAAGAAGGTGAAGAAGGCAAAACTTGAAAGCTGGCACAATTTTGTTGCGTCGAACGGGAACTCGGAACCTTGGGGCCTTGTCTATAAGCTCCAGGCAGAAAAACTCCGAGTTGAGAGGGTGCTCACCACACTCCGGCATGGTAGAGAATTAACTATGAATGTCTGCGAAACCACCAGCTTACTTTTGGAAGTGCACATCCCCGATGATCAAGAAGTAGAAAACACGTCTGAGCAGCGTGCAATTAGGGAAGGTGCTCGCGACGCGCCCGGCACCACTGTCCCCTTCACGGAAGCAGAGGTCGTGGAGGCCGTAAAAACCTTTCGAAATAATAAAGCACCAGGGTCAGATATCATTGAGGTCTGCGCGCTGAAGGCAACAGTTAGTTAAATTCCTGGTCAGTTGTTACGGCTCTTTAACGGGTGTCTCTAATGGGGCGTCTTTTCCTCGGTCTAGAAAGGCGAGGATAAAGACGAAAGTGATCCCAAAACGTACCGTCCGATATGCCTCCTCTCGGTGATAGGAAAACTCTTCGAGAAGCTTATCATGAAGCGTCTTAACCAGACATCACTGGCCGCGGGAAAAATCTCCGGCCGACAGTACGGGTTTACGCCCGGAAAGTCGACCGACGCCGCAATCGTCGAACTGCGAAGCATGGTCGATGCCTCAGAGCACCGATACGTGATAGCGTTGCTATTCGACATCTCCGAAGCCTCTGATACTGAGCCTGGTCTTAGAAAGCCTGAAATCGCGAAATTACCCACGGAACGTTTTCGAAGCACATCACGGCAGGGTCTATGTGTTGCAGCCAGTGAAACCCCGGTAGACTTCCTGCTCCAGAAGCGTAGGACCGTCTTCAATCTTCGAAGAGTAAAAGACGCCAAGAACGGGGAAATCATCATCTCCTCGAACTCACCGGACGCGGCAATCAAAATCGAGGACGAGGCGAACAGACACTGGCAGAACTCGTGAACTTCTTCCCACGTAGGCCGTACAACGTTCGCCTTGTTTAGCGAAATCCAGGATAGGTTAACTAAGCAATGGATGAAGCCATGCCACTACACCACGCAGGTGCTCACAGGACACGGCAACTTTAAGTCACGTCTCTTGACGTACGGAGTTGTCGAGGATGAAACCTGTGCGTGCAGTGGACAAGCTGACACAGCTGGGCACTTTCTCTTGGACTACCTGCTATTCGACCCAAAAAGAGAGGCTCTGCGGGAAATGGTTCCCCCAGTGAATGGAGTTGGCCAAAAGCGGCACAATACTTTGTATCGACACCAGAGCCCTTCTCCGTATTCACAGATTTTTGTAGAGAGTCTCTATGGCTAAAGGGATACTTAGAATAGGGCAATACTCCCGGACAGCTCACCTAGGTGAAGTCGAAGCACCTAGGTATGAGGCGGCTCTGAAAGCAAGTAAGCAAGAAGAACCAAATCGAACGTCCCTAGAATAGAGTTGTAACAATCGAGATTCAATCTCAAATTCCTCAGGAGCCGCGTACAGTCAGGGGAGGGCAGTATAGCGGTATGGGAAATAGCAAACCCAAGGTATCCGAGTGAAGAGGCGTTAATCAGTCACTCAAAGTCACGTATTGCGTGAAAACGCCGTCTCTCCGATATTGACTGAAACCTCCAAACCTCAGGGTGCGTGTGTCCTAGCAAGTAGCAGCGAGTCCGCTTTCCCGAGGTTCCCCGTGGATACGGCGGGGACCTCAGTTGGAGATTTCTCCTGCTGAGGCCCCCGAGGTAACTAAAGGACTCGTCCGTAGAAACGCTCTACGGCGGGGCTGAAGTTGAGAAGTAGATAATACGTGAATGCCCGAATGGGTGAGAAAATACGGCTGCATCGCCCTCGGGCCATCAGTCATAGAATATTTTGCTACACTAATTCTTCAATCGATGATCTTCAAGTCCATTAAGATACGGATAGGCACAGTATCGCTTGTACACGTATGTATCCATTAATTAATTTGTGAAAACTAATTCTTCCAATTGGAATTTTACACGAAATAATGAAAAGGAGAATATGTTAAGAAGGTGCTTATAAGGTTAATGGTACGTGACAACTGTGTAGGATGGATTATGTCGCTCTACAAAAGTTTTGTTGCTCGGTGCTAAGAATATTAGAATACAATCTACGCTTTCTTGGATTTTCCAAATGAGAGTAATTTTTCCAGGAACAACCTTCTTACCTTTTGACACAAAGAAGAGACTCTCGTTAAATAGAGAGAATATATTAAATCGCTCTCTCACTTTTGATATTTGAAAACCGCTCGCAGAAGCAATAGCTTAGACAGACATGATTTATTCCATATCTGACTTTAACGTATAAATATAGTAATTTTGAAAATTAAACTGATAAATGTTATACGTTCACAAGTAAATAGATAATAATAGGATTAATGAAACTTCAATCATTTTTTTCAAGAGAATGTGTCATTTGCTATCTATAATTCCTTTGAGACTATTATTCCTCATGACGAGTATTATTCGATTCAATGAAAAAAATTTGGCCTTGTAGTCGAAGTTTTACACACTACTATTAGTATTAATGATATACAGAGTGTCCGCGGTAATACAGAACAAAATCATCAGCCGAATTTCTTATTCCAACGAAGTATTTTTTTTTTTTTTTTTGAGAAATTAGTAAACTTTTAAGCTCTGTACCTCAGAAATTAATTAGAATAAGTCATATACATGAAGGGTTGATGAATTCGTTTTGAAAAAACACTATCTAATGATCTGAAGACAAACACACACTTCCTTTTAAACAACCGAACTTGATCTTTATATCTTATTAAATAATAAAGTAAAACAGAATTCACTTTCATCAAAAGATATATTCCTTTGTACCATACAATTTTCATAAAAAAGTTTTTTTGTATCTGCAATATGTTAGGGAATATAGGACTGCCCAATGTTACTGGGGATATCCTGTATGTATTAGTTTTATACATAACGGTATATTAGATGCAAAAAGATTAACACAGTGCGAAAGCTCATGACCAAACATTGGAGCAGTCGTACACTTACGATTAACTATTGATTAGATGGCTAGAAGTACGGAAAACTATTTATAAAGGCCTACTAACGATAAAAAGAGTCTGATTCATAATCGAGCAGTGATCCAAGAATTTCCTAACAGGGAAACTCAAATGTTACTCGAACGTAATAAAAAGAGACACCCTCGCACCCACAAACCTTTCCCTCCCCTTTGAGGGAGTAATTCATGGACACTGTCTGTACAACCAAGCGTTCGGGTAGCAGATACAGGCAAATAAATCTTCAGCGATGTGAAGGTGCAGAACCACCTTCCAAAGCTATGACAATTACTTTTTAGACATTCTCTACAGAAAAAGAAAACTTAAGCCAAAAAATTGTATCTCTGGCAGAATTTAAATTTATTTAATAAAATTTCATTTTAATATTTTATATTTTCAAAATATTCATTTCTAGAAATTATACAACTTACTTTTATACGTGCAGGAAACTGACCGTGTACACTCTCCGTTCATTACCATCAACAGAGACTAATATCAATTTCATTTCGCATAGTCGGTCTATAAACGGCGAGATGTGAACATTCATTGGCACATGTTCTGCAACCGGTCTCACGTCTAAAATATCGTTTAAAAAGAAAAAATAAAATGAATTCAAATTAATATTAAAATTTAGTGCTATTTTTATACGTGTATAAAGTATATCAGAAATCGTGGTCAACCGGAATGTAGGAGGATTCTTACGCAAAACCAAATAAAAATTGTAGAATGAAAAGAAAACTCTTCTTTTCGTTTTTTTTTTCTTTTAACTGTGAACGATTAGTTTTTTTGATTAAATTTTTTTCAAAATGAAAAATAATTTTTGTTGTTACAAAAATAAAAAAAAAAATTTGAGCCAGAGGACAGTGACGGGGGATATAAATAACCGCATTCCTTTCTGAGCACTCCCAACTTTATTTTACAGAAACCTCCTTCGCGGTTCTCGCAGGTCTGGACACTCGGAATCCCAGTCTATGACTAAACATTCACTCCGCATTCATTTACGAACGCACATCCTTTAGAGCTCTCGCTCTAAACAAAACATTCGTCGATACGGTCATACGTCTCCCAAGCATTCCAAGAAACGATCACTCAACGCGACACTCGAACCAATCACGCAATCTCTCATGCAATACTCACGCATTCTTAACGCTAGCCTAAACTAATTACGTGTATTTATTTTGGCAGAAAAGTGGCGCCAGATATGCTGCTACAGATTCTTATTTTGTGGAGTTCTTATTGGAGGTCGGCTGTTTTCAAATTGATTAAAAATATGAACATATTCTTCGAAATTTTATCCATAAAATGAGTCCCTTTTCAGATGGAACCTTTAAAATTAACGTTGCATTGAACTGTTAAAGAAGCAGTACGGTCCGTTTCAAGTAACCAAGTTGCTCGTTTAGCTATTATAATTAGCTACCCGTATCACTCGTACTTATTATTACTTCCATCGGAGTCTAAAAATAATATCAATAAGTCTTATATCTGTCTCAATGGTTTTATTTATACTTATAGATTATTGGTTTATTATATAAAGTTTTATTTATTTACTGATTAATTTAATTTTTACATCATTTTCTTTCCGCATATCATTCAACTACCCTAAACTCTTCCGTTCTTTTCTTGCACTAAATAAATGTTACAGTGATCGAAATAAGTTGTAGCTTTTATGATTAGTTTAAAGTTGTCATAATGTAATACTTAATAACACTTACCAAAAGCAACCGATTAGCATGTATTCCGATTATTGCAATGTTTTTTAATCTGTTGCGGCTCGATGTCTAAGAAAATGGGATAGCTATGGATCTGATAGAGATAAAGAATTGGTATTCGTCAAGGTAGTGTTTACTCATAAGAGAAACGCATGGATGCAGAAGTCGCTTTTGGAAGGATAATGGATACAAGTTTGTAAAACACATCTAGTATTACAAAACCCTAATAGAGTTTTGCAAAATAAGCCTTCGTTTATTAGATATTTTGGTTTGAAGTTGTGTATGCCTTCATATTTCAATTACATGAAATGTATTATTAACAAAGAGCTATAGATATAGCAGTAGAATATTGGATTATAATAATGCAGGACCGGGTAGGAATCAGTATAGTGTTATAATACTTTTTTTTCTGGTTTTTTGTTTCATCTCAATACAAGTTTTAGAGTACACATGTGCGGAATTAATGTCAAATAACGAAAAAATGCAAACAAAGTACATATTTCAAACAACTTAAAACATTGTAGGGTCTAATAAAGTAGCATTATAAAATGTGCATAGTGCGAAAAAACCTTATGTTTCCACTGATTTTATACTTTTTTCTTATAAAGCATTGCAGATAGAAAAAACGAATGCATATAGTGAAAAAATTTGTTATCCATATTTTTGCCTTGATAGCAAAATCACAATAACAGCGTGCAGCCAATCCGTAGTACAATAACAGTTCTTTTGTTAATTTATTCGTTGATATCGATGTTTGTAGAGTAGGAGAGTATGTATCTTTTTCTTTGTTTTCTGTTGTATTCGTTTTTTACTTCATTTTATGCTATTTTCTTGACTTCTATTGCTCATTTATACATCCATATTTTAAGTGTAAGACACCATTTACAAATAAGTTCCGGGATAAAAATTCATAAGTATAGCTCGTTTTCATTGTTACAGGTGGAGAATATTTTCCGTTCACTTTCTTAAAACCTCTCAAGCGCATGCAAGGAAGGAAAACGCCCAAACCCTCTTCATGTTATTATATTTCGCGAGTAACGAAGGGGAGCATAAGCCTGTTTCCACGATTAACAACTAAAAAATCAAGGCCCAAGTCATATAGGACAACGAAAATCTCCTTAAATAGAAATCTTACCAAATCTCCACCCATTTTTTTTGAGTATATAAATCCTTAGATTTTAACCCTTAGGAGCATAACTGAAAAGTCGTTCATAATGTCACATCGCATCATGTTAGTTAAAGAGTTGACTGTTCTCAGTGATATCGGGTTCCAGTTTCTTTTCGAATCAAGTTAACCTTATAGAATCCGCGAGTCCGGTAAAAATCTATTTAGTAATTTCTCTCAACCGCTCTTTTATCCACGCATTGCCAGTGCGTCAACACCGAGCAAATTACTTAGGTAATAGAAACACTTTCACAATCGTGACTACACAATTGTAATCAAGTTAATATTTAATATACATTTATCATTCATTTGTAAATCACATTATTTCCTTCGAAACCTATCATTCATACCAGTAATCCTTATAATAGTAGTTAACTGTTCCCACACGGTAATAAGTATACCGCTCGAATTGTATCGACTTTTAATTTCGTCTTACGAGGCTTTACTAACAATTCCTGTCACTCCCTGATTTCGCATCAGCTTCGTTCACAATCTTACTAACAAATTGAAACCGTATTCCTTGTGAAACACCCTTCGCCAGCCTGATGCATTGCTTACGACCCAGGCTCGTAACATCATGAAAATAACTAAAAACTACAAAATTCAACAATTCCCATTTTTTAAATAAATTCTATACCAGAAAAATGATGATTTACTACTTCTGATTATTATAGTACTAAATGGGAACTGTTAACTAAACAATTTAACTCATTCGTGGACACTCGATGGTTTTCACTTTCATCCAGTCACCCACACACACATTCTGACTTAGTTTTCAATGAATACGCTATCGATTTTTAATGTCGCATCGCCAATCGACATATTATCGAGTCACTGTCGACACCTGACACAAAAGGTATGAAATTTTATGTTGACGACATAACCACAAGCTCTTCGTCAAAAGTCCAGATCGGTACTGTGACACAGTGATACGTATTTCCAAGCAGCAGGTGAATCTTTTGCTAATTGGGTAAGTTTAATTTAATTTTTCGATTATTCTTTTCTAATGTAATGAGGCCTGTATCTTATTCCTGGCTGTGTTTTTCAAACTTTTTATAAAAAATCATTTCAGCAAAACTATTAAACTTCAAAATTATTAAATATTTATAATTAATATTATTATTAAATATCGTATTAAATCAATAAAAATAAAATTAAACAACAGTATTAAACACTACTAAAGAACTATGTTTAAGATGTATGATCAATAATAGTATTTGATGTGAGTTAAATATATTTTTATTAGA
This sequence comes from Ctenoplectra terminalis, assembly GCA_019453375.1. Lineage (NCBI taxonomy): Eukaryota > Metazoa > Arthropoda > Insecta > Hymenoptera > Apidae > Ctenoplectra > Ctenoplectra terminalis. The sequence continues at coordinate 57,910 of SMSQ01021441.1, read as the reverse complement.
AAAACGAATTACATTCTATTCGTTATTAAATTTCAATTACTTTTCATAGATTTGTTCATTATCCATTTGCAGTATCTGATAAACTCAATTTATTTGTTCTACATGAATAAGAATTAATTACTTTATGCGATATAATTTTTGTTTAAGATTCGTCAACAGTCGCTTCGATATAGTCTGAGTTGCTTGTAGAAACACAAGCGCCGCACGAAATCCAACACTCCCGTTGACGCCCAACTGTCTTACTCGCTCTGTGATTGGTTAGTTTCTTTCGTTAATAACTCGTTAACAAAGCCGAATTTGACATTTTCGCAAAGGAAAAAGTTGCTTAGAATCACCTCAGAAATCACCCCTTGAAAGGACTTACAGACCCTTTGGGTCTGTATATTGGAGAAAACATTAATCCTTTCTACTTGAATCATCTCATCAGGAGGGGTTTTAATATCCCTTTAAAGTTCTGATCGAGTGATCTTGGTGGATTTAAATCGATACCTAGATTTAGTCCTTATTTTATGATTACTTCTGATAGTGTCACAGGAACGTTTAAAATGAAAAAGTATCCTTTTTTGTAACTCTTCTAAAGTAACCTACTAGCCGTATTTGGTTGATGAAGATCAACGCATGACCCATGGTTTGATTAAGCTGTCCTAAACCAGCCAGTATATCGTATTTGCTATACATTCAAGACATATTACCCGGTGCTTTAATTTTTTATTACAAAAAAACGATGTTTCAAATACAACTTTATTCTCCTTAATTTTAGAATTGCACTTTAAAGTATTCTACAGGGATAGCCCTTCACCAGGCATAGGCACACTTTTACTTTTGGCTGACAAACCTTCCCACTACGCATACTGTTCCAAAGGTAGAGCGATCTATGTATACACCTATAAAATGAATCAAGCATTATAGGTTAACAGTTTTCTTATTTACTGAACTTCACCGAATGCAGAAAATAGATCGGTGTGTTTGGGACATAAACTTAATATATCTGGATGGGATTAGTACTATTAGTACTAGTCGACTTTGCTTCCAAATGGATGTCGCGTCGTTTATCAGCAGAATGCCGACGTTTCGCAAATGTTACAGTTTGCATCTTCGGAACTGCGAGCTCCGATACTGAGGCTCTTTATCTTCAGAATGTCCTTATATGCAAGTAATCGCCAATGCGAATCACTTCGTATATCAATCAGAGCTGGTCAATTAAAAAATCGGGAGTACGGTGTACCAAATAGGGTTGACTTGATAACCCTTATCTCTATTGAGGTTATTTTGATTTTTCAGGATTTCGAGACCTTCTCGATGTTTCCTGGCGTGATAGCCTTTGTTAGTAACAATTGTTGTGGCTTTGTCAAAGTGGACGACGTATTCAGTTTCTAATTGGTGTTCTGCTAAAGCTGATTAAAAGAAATGGCCTAGTCTGATACACCTTTGACGTTCTTTGATATGTATACTTGCTTTCGTTCCAATTTCTCCTATGTATACTTTTCCACAGGAGCAAGGGGTGCTCAGTGGAGGTCGTGGATCCTTAGAGTTTGAGAGTATTTGAACTATATTCTTTGACATGAATATTCTATTCCAAGTACTCTGCTAGTAAGGTCTGTGACACCCTGAAGATAAGTGAGAATAGCTACCTTTTTATTTCTTGATCTGGTTTTTCCGAGTTTTCTTGGTTGTTTTTGTTCTTCATTTTGTTGATGATGTTCATGTAGTTGGTACTTGTTCTATTCTAGCCATTTGGAAAAAGAGCCTTTGTGAGATGTTTCAGTTCTTGTTCTATTGTGTTGGCTTGTGAAATTTAAAGAGCTCTATGGGCCAAGGAACTTACAACGGAGGCTTTTTGAGCAGGATGATGGTGGGATGTGGCGTGCAGGTAACAGTCTGTATGTGTTGGTTTGTAATACATTTTATGACTCAAGGAGCCGTCGTTGTGTGTTGAAGAAGTTCAAGAACTGGTCCAGGAAAAAACTAGAGACCATGACTCCCTTAACGTTCGGTAGTGTATACCTGTGAACCAGCTGTTCAGTACACCTTAAATCACTTAGTTCGTTGCTAGGAACCCGTGATTATCCTCAGGGGCCGTTGCCGGTCGCGATGTTTGCAGCCGGCTTCGGCACGGGCATGGCGTACCAAGCTATGGTGCGCGGTGAAGAGGTACGCCATGGTGGATGCATCGGGCGTGGTTGGTGGGTTCACCAATCGTTAGCGACCAACATCCGGGTACCTGGCGACCCCGGAGTTTATCAGCCTTACCTGGGTATGGCGGCTCTGCCCGGGTGGACATTTATTTCCGACCCCTCTCGTGGGAACAATATGAATTGTCAAATACTTAAAAACTCAAAAAGAAACATGATGGAGGAGGAGGAGACGGCAACGGCGATGGGAAGTGGGACCACCAGGACGACAAGGCGGTGTGCTATTGGCCGTAGCTCTACCGCGGATACTGGCAGTGGGGGGGGGCGTCACCAGGCGAGCCATTAGACTCTGCAGGGGTGGAACTGCTAGGAGGACCGCGTCGACGGTTGATACTGGAGACGGCGATGGCGAATACGACTCAGACGCCTCGTTGTCGTCGCTGCTGTCGAGAGAGAGAGAGCTCGGCTGCTAGGAAGAGGAGCCAGCCAGCGGACGGTAGGGAGGGAGTCTCCTCGAAAAGGCGAATGTCTGTCTGCGGTGGCACCGCTGACAACGCTCTCGCGGCTAAACTCACGGAACCGGAACAGCTGTTCAGCCGACACTCACGGGAGAGTCTCCCGAACGAGGCTGACCTGGAGCAGGAGATGTGCCGCGCTGTACTGGAGAGATCGCCGGGCAGATACTCTCTCATATGAGAGCCGTGGAGAAGGTATCATGCGTGTGAAAGAACCTTAAGGGTAATATGGTTAAGTCCCTCCGGGTTGCGGCAAGCACCGTGAAAATCGCGGCGACTGAGATGGCTAAGCGTTCCACCGCATCGAGTGACGCTGCGTGGCTGGAGCGCGAAAACTCGCAGCTGCGGGGAGAACTGCGCGATCTTCGCAGCGAGGTTACTCGCCTGAAGGCGGAGCGGGAGGTAACGGCCAAGAGTGTAGGGGGTGCATTGCCTCGGAGGAGTCGGCCGCCAGCCGAGAGGTGGGTGTCAGTGCAAGAAAGACTGAGGCGGGTCCGTCTGGGATGGCTCCGTCCGGGAGGGTTGTGACCGGTGTTGGGGAGGACATCCGTGAATCCACGGCCCCTGCTCCTGTGTTCTCACTAAGCGAGGAGAGGCGCGGCACCCGTGGTGCGGCGCGTCAGCCTGCGCCGCGATCCACCTCCGATAAACGGAGGGAGAGGGAGGTAGTACGAGCGCAGCCGCTTTTGGAGAAGATCGAAAACATCATCGATAGGAAGATGGCTGTGCTCAGACGAGAATTGATGAGACTCGTCCGTGCCGATCGCGCGCCGGTTTTGCCCCGCGTGTCCCGGTCAATGCTCAGGAGGAGTCGAGGGAAGAGGACGGATCCGTATTCCACGGCCCCTTCATCCAGGGAGGTCTCCCTTAGGAGGAGTAAGCACACCGGGGACGCTCTTCCGGGGACCGCTGCTGGTCCGGTTTCCGAGAGGCTGCCGCTGGGTACCTCGGGGGTCACCGAGTGAGCCAAAGTTGTTGGACGTAGGTCGAAGAGACTTAACAAAGGTGTCCAGAAGACGGATGTTGCTGCGGTTGCCCCGCGACCACATTGTTTGGAGGCGGGGCACACACGTATGCGATTCACTAGCGCGGCCGACCGCAGCGGGCTGTGTTACCGGTGCGGCGATCCGTCCCACCGTGTGAGGGACTGCCGCGCCCAGCCAAACTGCCCTGTGTGCACCGAACTTGGTAGGCCGGCCGGGCATCGACTTGGAAGTCGGGTCTGTGCTCCTGCTCAGTCCAGGAGAAAGACGGGCCAGGTCGACCTTCTGGGCCCGCCGGCGACATCCACAGCTCGTGATCCTGTGGCAGTGCCGGCCGCCGCGTGCAACAATGCCGAAGGAGGAGCGCCCACCGAGGCAACTGGCCTGGAGCAGGCCATGGACGCTGAGCAAATTCACATCCCAGCTCCTCCAGGCCAACCTAAACCACTCGCGCGCAGCGCAGGACCTGTTCCTGCAATCCATGCGCGAGTGAGGAATGGGGGTTGGAGTGGCGGCAGAGCCATATGCGGTGCCAGGCCACCCAAATTGGGTGGGCGATATCCGCAGCTCCGTTGTCATTGTATGGACCGCCTCCCCACGTTCCGCCCCGTTCGGCGTCATCGAGCGGGGAAGTGGATTCGTGGCTGTCAGGTGGGGAGACATCGCGGTGGTGGGGTGTTACATCACCGCAAGCTGCGGCCTCGCCGAGTATGGTGCGCACCTGGACGGGCTGGGGAGGTGTGTCTCCCGACTTTCGTCCCGTCCGACACTGATCTTGGGGGACTTCAATGCTCACGCTACGGCGTGGGGGTCCCCCAAAGACGATGGGCAAGGCCGAGCTTTGCTCGACTGGGCGGCAGAGCACGACCTACGCTTGGTCAACAGCGGGCGTGCGACGACGTGCGTCAGATGGCAGGGGGCGTCCATTGTGGATCTCACATGGGCCATCCCTGCTACGGCGTGTCGCGTGTCAGGATGGAGGGTCGCGGAGGGTACCGAAACGCTATCGGACCATTTATATATCACAATGGATGTATCCGCCACCTCTCCGGCTGACCTACCCCGACACCGTCGCCGGTCGAGTCACCCACCGCTGCGATGGGCGCTGAAGCGCCTTAACCAAGACGCACTGATGGCGGCCGTGTACGCCGTGGCCTGGTCGGAGTACACCACCGACCGGCCACTCGTCGTCGAGGAAGAGGCTCGGTGGTTCCGGGACGCGGTCTCCGCATGTTGCGATGCCACGATGCCCCGGACCCGGGCCCTCCGGCGATGTATTGGTGGACGCAAGAAATCGCAGAGTTGGGCATCAGGTACGCACGTGCCAGCGGCCTTTACACACGCTCGCGCCGTAGGAGGCGAAGCGACGACGAGGAGTGCACGGCGCTGTTGTACGGCCGCTACCGCGAACTTGCGGTGGCTCTGCAGCACGCCATCACAAGGGCAAAGACCCGCTCGTGGCAGGTGTTCCTGGGTACACTGGATGGGGATCCATGGGGGCGCCCATACCGGTTGGTAATTGGCAAGCTTCGCCCGTGGTCCCCTCCTCTGACCGAGACGATGGACCCCCAGTTCCTGGACCGGGTCATTGGGGCATTGTTCCCTGACCCGGTCGGGCTGGATGGTATCGCCGGCAAGGTATGGGTCTTGGCCCCTGGCGTCCTGGGGGACCGGCTCAGGCGGCTGTTCATAGCCTGCCTGCAGTCTGTGTTTGGTCGCCTCCTCCCAAATCTCGGGGGACCGATGGAGGGCATCCGCCGCCTTTACTGGGGTGTCGTGCGGTCGGTGGTGCTTTATGCATCACCGGCCTGGACCGGGACCCTGATGGCTGACAGACGTAGCAGGCAACTGCTGCGTCGTGTTGAGAAGAGAGTCGCCATCAGGGTGGTCCGAGCGTATCGCACGACCTCATACGCGGCGGCGATGGCTCTAGCGGGGCTGCTTCCCCTGGAGCTGCTGGCGGAGGAGTCGGTGGTCATATATGACTCGCTGCGCCCTCCGGCAGGCCGGGATTGTCCCGCTGGAGCAGGCGTCCGAGATGGGGGCTGCGAGGAGCCAGGCTCGGCAGCGCGCAATGGCGAATTGGATAGATTTACTCTCGCAACCCGCCAATGTGGAAAAGTGTGCTGTCGGTGCCGTACTGCCCGTCCTTAAGAACTGGATGAGCAGGAGCTGGGGAAGGCTCACGTACAGACTGACGCAGGTGCCCCCCGGACATGGATGTTTCGGAGAGCACCTGTGTCGGATAGGGAACGAGGCCGCGCCGGAGTGCCACCATTGCGGCGAAGGTGAAGATACGGCGCAGCACACGCTGGAGGTGTGTTCAGCATGCGCGGTACTGCGCCAGAAGTTGCATCAACAGGTGAGTTGGGACTTCTCGCTACCCGGCGTCGTTGTAGAGATGCTGCGGAGCGAGAGGTCATGAGGCGCGATGGCCTCCTTCTGTGAGCAGGTTATGCTGCAGAAAGAGGCCGCGGAGCGGGAAAGGGAGCGACATCATTCCTCAGGGGCCATAACCGGTCCCGATGTTTGCGGCCGGCTTCAGTACGAGCACGGCGAACCCGAGGTGCCCGAGCTCCCCGCGTCATGTTGACGCGGGGTTGCGGGGTCGCAAGGTGGTCAGGGTGGCCCCCGTGCAGTGTAATTGAGCGCGGGGAGGGGTTCGTGGCGGTCCAGCGGGGGGACACCGCGGTGGTGGGGTGCTACGCCTCACCCTCTGGCGGCCTCGATCGCTTCGAGGCGTACCTCGGCGGGGTCGGGAGATGTCTCTCCCGACTGTCATCCCGCCCGGTACTCGTCCTGGGGGACTTCAACGCCCACGCAACTGCGTGGGGCTCCCCCAGTGACGACGCCAGGGGACGGGCGATGCTCGAATGGGCGGCGGAGCACGGTCTGATACTCCTGAATACGGGCCGTGCCGCGACGTGCGTTAGGTGGCAGGGTACGTCCATTGTGGACCTCACATGGGCAACCCCTGCTGCCGCACGTCGCGTGTCGGGGTGGAGGGTGGTGGAAGAGGTCGAGACACTCTCAGATCATCTGTATGTCTCGTTCGGCCTCTCCGCCGCCCCGCGTGATGGATCGCCCCGGCAAATCCGCCGCCCGGAGAGATTGTCACCGCCGCGGTGGGCGCTGCAGCGCCTCGACCGGGACGCACTGATGGCGGCCATGCATGCCGTGGCCTGGTCCAACGATTGTACGACCGGGCCAGTCGTCGCGGGGGAGGAAGCCGATTGGTTCGGGGAGGCGATGAGGGCGGTGTGTGACACCGCCATGCGCCGAGCCAGGCCCCTCCCCAGGCGCGAGGTGTACTGGTGGACGAGCGAGATTGCGGAGTTACGCACGAGGTGCGGCCGCGCTCGTCGCCAGTATACCCGCGCCAGGAGAAGAAGGAATCGCGACGACGAGGCAGGTACGGCACTGCTGTACAGGAGCTACCGTGAGCTTACGGTGGCCCTGCAGCAGGCCATCAGGACGGCCAAGACCCACTCGTGGCAGGAGTTCCTCGGCTCGCTGGATCGGGACCCATGGGGGCGCCCATATCGATTAGTGATGGGAAAGCTGCGCCCCTGGTCCCCTCCGGTGACCGAGGAGATGGAACCCCGGTTCCTCGGCCGGGTTATAGGGACGTTGTTCCCTGACCCGGTCGGGGAGGAAGCCCCGCGGTCATTGCGGGGCGAATCGGCGGACCCGACCATCCGGTCCGCCGCTCCAGGGGTAAGCCACGAGGAGTTGGCCGGGGCAGTCGAGCGTTTAGGTTCCCGGAGCGTTGCTGCGAGGGACTGAGCCCGCTGTGCCAGCTGCAGTACGGGACTTGGCGATCCCGAGGAACCTGAGCCCCCCGGACCAACTAAAAGGTGCGGGGTCCGGAACTGCAAGGCGGTCCGGGTGAGGTCCCGCTGCACTGCGGTTCCGGGAATGGGGCGGCGTTGTGTCGTGGTCGCACGACGCCGGTGTGCGGTGATGTGTAGAGGGGGTCCGGTAGACTCCCTCCTAGCACGGAGCGCGGGGAAGCACCGGTTGCGTTCGTATAAGATCCCGGTGCCTCCACATAAGCGCAGGGAATGGCCACCGTGGGGGTTTTAGTGGGTACGAAAGAGGTTGGAGGTTGGAGAAAGACGTTGGAGGTGGTGAATACTATCCGATTGGTGTACAAAAAACAAAACTAACGAAAATACGCCTCCAAGTCGACGGTCACTCTCAACTACCAATAGACCCTTGAGTGACGCGCGCGGGAAATCCGTGTCCCCCTTGACAATACCGCAGCAGGTGATAAATTTGGGAGACGCTCCGAGGCCGTTAAAACATGCTAAACTAAACAAGTGTGGGCAAATCTGGCATGCAGCTGATGACAATAAACAAGCAAAAGTGAAAATACGAAGAGCTAAGGTGCCTGATGGCCTCCCAATTTTATGACCGCTTGTGAACGAAAAAAACTAAAGTGGCCAGGCCCGCATCTGGCTAAAAACTAATAGCGCTGGCGCGAACAGCCTATCCTAAACATTCGTCAAAAGTCAGAGACACAGTGATCCACATTTTCAAGCAGTAGGTGAATTTTTTCCTGATTGGGTAGGTTTGACTTAACTCTTCAATTTATTCTGAATTACTCGCACAAGTGTGGCACGGAGACAACGCTCCCGCTGGCATCCAGCCGCCTTACTCGCTCTGTGATTGGTTAGTGTTTTTTGTTAATAACTCATTAACAAAGCTGAATTTAACATTTTTGCAAAAGAAAAAGTTATTTAGAATTATCTCAGGAATCACACCTTAAAGCAATTTACAGACTTTTTGGAACACCCTGTGTAGATATGTACTGCGCAACTTTGTTTTTTTGCTACCCAACATCAGTTTAAGCGGTTGAAATCGACCCTTGAAAATTTAGCTACTTTTCAATTTTGTGCTATAATTCTCAAAATGTAACATATATAGAAAAAGTTTTCACACAAAAACTGTTCCTTTTCATAAGAACTATCGTCTTATAAAACATTTAATTATTGCAATAAAAAAAAGGTTATAAACAAGAAAATCAATAATTTTTTTTTAACGTAAATTTTTAATCAATGCCTAAATAAGATGATATAAAAAAACAGAATGAGTACTTTTTATTTTTAGCAAATGCAGCTTTGTCGTAATGTTGATTTTGGTTGCTGAATTTTCCGATAACCGTAGAATTTTTGAATCCTATATATGCTATGTGATGAAACAAGTCACAAAAACAAAGAAACTTAACTCATATACTTTATGTTTTATTACATATTGTATCATCTTACCAGATGGGAATAAAGAAAAAAAATAATTCATATATAAGATCTTTTTATTTTCAGTGCCGTAAGTGCAGTGCGATGTTGTAATTATAGAATACAATAAGTTCGGAAAATTTTCGAATGAAGTTCTTGCATATGCGGAAACCATACATATCAAACGGTTGTATCATTCTTGTAGTTTTCTTAGGTATTGCAAACACTTTTACATGCTAATTAAAGACGACATATTATTTTGTAACATTATTTAGGCTATTGTGGTATTTACTTCAATAGCGGTATTAATCTAGAGCATAATGATGCTTACAATAAATCATTACACAAATACACTTAAAGATAATACTTAATAACGAAACTAAATTAATTTTTTACGCTTCGAGAGTCTCTTACACTCTGCTTGCCCTCCACTTTACACTTCGAGATTTTATCACACACACATCCTTGCTGTTATATTAGAAGGACGGGATAAAAAAATAGTAGAACGATCAATAAAAACGAAACTTATAATTTTAAAAAGGAAGTCAGGACTGATACAGCTTTTCCACCCCGCGTTCAGCTTAAGACTAACTTTTCTCCCAAAAAATGTGGCTCGTAAGCCCACGGTTGTTCTTTTCCCCCCTTGGGTTTTTCCCGCTTTCCTCCATACTGTACACATATTGCCAGCAGCAGGCCCCAAAACAGTTTACAGTTAAACAAGAGGGACGATGGTCAATTCAACACTTAACATGTACCTTCATTCGGTCATGCAACCCTTTCGTCTGAAAATCGTATCCAATCAACATACATTCCTTGAAATCATTTAATCCTATCGCATACGTTCTCCGAACTCATTCAAACAAACTGCCAAACTCGTGCAAGCACTTTATTCTCGCACTCTCTATTTAATCTTATTTCATATCTCGTTTTATACGCGATACTCAGTTGTTTCTAACACCCAACACTACTGACTAAAGCTCTATGTTAAAAAACAAATTTTAAAGAAATTATCAACTTTTTTGTTTAATTACATAAACAATAATCAAATACTTTATCCGACAATAGCCGCTATAAAAGGAAACAAATTTTGTTAATAACTTTTTCAGTATCTATTATATATTGTGAATTATAATGCAAGATCGAGAAATAGCAGAATTTTCAAGGGGTTGCACCCCGTTAAAGTGATTTCGAGGCAGTAAAAAAAATTGTAAAATACATACTTGCATAAGCACTACATATTCCAAAAGTTTCATAAATTTTTGAATTCTCGGGTAAGGAATAGTTCCTTACATACCGTAAATTTACATAGTATAAAATATCGGATAAAAATAACGGACAAAAATGTGATGTCAATGAAAGCTTCTAATTATTAATTTTGATATCTTGTGCTCATAAATAACTTTTTACTTCAAAAATGTTTGATTACTTTGATATGATATTGATTTTATAAATAATTTTTTCTTCAAATTGCTCAAACTTAGATTTGAAACATCTGAGTTGTCTTTATGACCAGCGCCCATTCATTATAGGCTCCTGCTACCAGGATACCTTGAAGGAGCGTTAGTACGTCGTTGTCCAAGCACCATACATAGCAAATATGTTAAAGAGTTGATTAAAGTTTTTTTTAGAAAAGTTTCAAACGATTAATTGATTCCCTTAATATTGTATAATTTTGTTTTATAATCTATTTATAATATCTATATATGAATTCTTTTACATTACAGAGAAACATATTAAACCCATACATACCGATGTTAAAAAGACTACGGTATATGAAAACTTAAAAAATGTTCGATACGTATTTTATTCGATAAACAATTATTTACGTTAAAACGATGGAAATCTCCTCTAAAATTGAAGGTAGTAAATTTATTTAGTGTGATTTAAATTATTTCGAAAGTTATTGTTGAAAGAGGAATGACGTAAATCAGTTTTATCTGCTAAAATGGATTTAAAAAAAGTCCTTTGTTTAAATAATACATTAAAATTATTACTTTTTCGGTGATCTTTATCGTAAAATATTTATCGATTCTCACCTGATATAAATAACATACCTAAATATAATAAACAGATAAAAAAAAATTTTTATTTCTTATAAATCTAAAAACTAATTGTATTTAAAGTTTGTTCATATTTCGTGTTAGGTCTGCTTATAGTACATGTTTGAAAACCAGTACGTTTTTATAGATTTCTCAGTTACACTATATGTGTTGATGGTTATTTGTCAAATAGGCAAAAGTAATAATCGAGATATGAAAGCTTTGCGATATGATTCACTTATATGTGTAAATGGTTCACCTACGCAATGCCCTACGAACTTTGAAAAGTTTGCAGCATGTTATAACATATGATGTGCAAGACGAGTAAGATATCAATAGTTCCGATCTTTTAACCTAATCTGCGCGTAAAGCCATATTTTTCGGTTGTTCCTTTAACCCTGTAAAAGGAATGTGAGACACTTGATCAACCATACCTGTTTAGCATAAGTTCTAACTGAGCATGTTTCCAGGTGGCGACGATGAAAACGGCTAGAAACCTCATGTCCTACCCAACGAGCCAGTGGTTTAAGTGGATTCGTGAATTGATTGAGCTAGCAAAACGTGACAAGCTCAAGATGTAAGCTAATATTGAAACCTCAGAACGAAAACTGCTTTTCTCTTGGACGATTGATCTCATATGCAGACAAAGTCTAAAAATATTTGAGGGATCTATTCTGCTACACCGAACTTAAAGAAAATGAGTCTCAGGGACAGAAGAGTTGATCAGGTAAATCAGCACAGTATTGAACAATGTCACTAACGAAAGCACGTTCCATGCTTCGACAAATACCTGTACGACGGCGGATCTTCAAGATCACCTATGCCAATGTAAAGGCAAAGATGTATCTAACAGAGGCCACCACAGGATTAAAACAACGCAAACACCTCTCTTCACCTATTGGAGAAACAGTACATACTACGACTCGAAAGAATGACAACTTACTTGACCCTACTTAGGGAGAGATCAGCCAGGACGTAGGAGGTCCGAGACGCGGGTGTAGGTATAGAAGCAGTCAGAAAACCCGTAATAACAGCTGTAACAGCAATAACGAAACAAACAGCGATGGCCACGGCTTTCTCTTTGGAAATGGAGTCAGCAAGAAATAGAATTTCTGAAATATCAGAAATGATGATCAAGAAGCCTAGATTCGACTTCATTGTTCACGACTCTGAAGTGAACCTTACTGATTTTGACAGAACCACAGACTACGATTGGTCCCACATCGGGAACAGCTGTGTTGAAAGGCACAGTGAGACCCGCTTATCATGGAAAAAGATATGACGAAGAAGTGAAAGAAAGAGGACCAACTCGCCAAACTCTGGTGGCATGATAATAGTATCAAGTACACGAGAGCCCTCCTTAAAGGACTTTTCCTAAGGATAGACGATATTCTATCACATCTAAACCAAATACAGTTAGGTTTACTTGTAGGACGACTGACGATACAGTAGTTCATGAGGAAGTATCTAGTTCGTTTGGAAATCGTAGAAGGGTTACTGTACATTAAGTACGAGGAGAAGGAGAAAGAGGAAGAGACGTTCATTTACATGAATGTATTGTGAAAAACTGGTAACCAAAAAACTAAAAGTCTCAGAGGTCTCCTACCTCCATTCCCTAAACCTCAAGGCCGCCACGATAATATAATTTCTGCGATCCTCACAAAAGGCCTCCATACTGACGAAATCTGATTAAATCGGAATTGACCATTGTGTGTAGGCACAATTATCCGTCGGGACTATCTATTCCAGTTTCACTCCAGCATTCCAAGAGTAAATTAGGTTAGATTAAAAGGCCATATTTAATTTTCGAATAATCCTAATTAAATTTCGAAACTCCCACATAAAAGAGTGCTGTAATGAATGTTGTAAAGAAAAGTTCAATGAACGTAACAATATTTTTTCAAATTTTTTAAAGTAACTTTTTACCGAGAAAGTTATAAAAGAAGAATTTATGTATAACTTTATAACTGCTCTCCGCATTGGAATGCTCTCAAAACACAAAACAAAAATGAATCAGAATTTTGATGTTTTGTTAACTATTAAAAATAATTGTTGAAATTTGCATATGCAGGGTGTTCCGACACAGTGGAACAAAATTTACCAGTTAATTTTGTGTATAATTGCTGGATTGAAAATATCTTACATACGTACCTTAAATAGTTAACGATATACTAATTAATTAACGATATTAATGAAATTGAGCGAAAACCATAAATATTTAACTATAAAGATCGGCGAAGAATGAATTTTAATATATTAAATACATTGCTTGACCTGATAGAATTTTTCTAATCTGCTTACACAATTAAATCCGCCGTTAGAAAATACATACAAAATTCGCCAGTTTACATCTATCCTTTATCTTTAACAGTTTTAGGGAATTCAGATAAAATATGTTTTCCATTGCAACTTTTACTTCTTCAAGTGTGTGATTATACCCGCTGAATGTTCCTTTAAGAACTATCACATATCAAAGTTCCATTAAAGTCGGTATGTGTGGGTTCGATATACGTTCTTGCAATGGATGTGCTGTGCTTGTTGAAAAGTCTACTAACCATTTATAGTAAACACGTTGGGAATACTGAGAATAAAAGGTGTTTCAGGTATTGCTACGCCGTAAGTGACTGTCGCATCGAATATGTGGGTGAATTCCGTAGCCGCCGAATCTGCACTGTCTCCCATTAACCAACGGATCAAACGTAATCCAATGTGTGTGTCTTGATAATACAACGAATAAAAATACATATAAATTGATATTTTACTAAAGAATCTTCATTATCTGATAACCGCTATACAGGGTGCATCAATAACAATTCCCACTTTAAATATCTTCCAAAATATGGAAAAGAAAAATGTCTCAAATTGTTTCAAGCATTAAATCTACCGTAAATTGCATCCATGAAAACATTACCATAACTTGTTGTAACAGTACTTATTAATAGTTAGCCTTACTTTTCTAAACAATTAACGCCTTTATTGTATACACAAACTGATCGATACAAAAACGCAACACCACTTTTTAGAAAATGTATTCATTAAAAATAGAGTACTCAGGAAATATCCAGTCGAATGAAATACATCCGTACATATTATACCCAACTTTGCTACTCAGGTTATTATCAACATATATGTAATTATTCGGATAATTTTTATCTTAGACTTTTTATCTAATATAATAACTGTATACGAAATATATATTATAATATTATTTATTCTTAATTATAATATTCTTATTTTTACATAAAAATACTAATAAATCAACATTTTCTGGTAACAGACAGCTACATTTAGAATTAACTCTTTAGTACTTTTTATTGTTCACGGGATTATTAACTATAATGTGGAAAATTATGATTGGCACAAAAATTGTCATTTTAAGAAAGATTATAGTTACGCTCAAACTAATTATTACGTTAATACATTTAAAATAATCCAAAAACAATGGATCTGACAATGAGTCGAGTGGTTTTTAACGAAGAAATGTATCTGTCTTGCGTTTTAAGAAAATGATTAACCTTGATAAAAATTTATAATCAGTCATTATCGAGAATTCCTTTCCATCTGTTTTATTTCATTTCGAATTATAGGATTGCTGACCTATCACTAGGTCAAAGGTCTAGTTCCCTATGACCTGGGTGGGAGTCTCCCTCCGAGGATGCTGTCACCTTGTCACGGTGTAGGGACTTAAGTAGCCGTCATGATACTCAGGGCTTTGCCGGCGGGAGCGTATGCTCCTGGCAGAGTCACCCTAGCCGGACAGGCCTGAGTTGAACGGTGAAAACTAAGAGCGGCAACACACCGTAAAACCATGGTCATGTTTCGCAGGAACGGGGGGCTTGCCTTAATCGACCGGCCCGCGAGGATGACAACCTCTATAAAAAATTCTTAACCTTAAGCCATGGTGCACGGCGAAGGGGTACGCCTTGGTGGATGCATCGGGCGTTGCTGGTGGGTTCACCAGTCCTTAGCGACCAACTTCCGGGTACCTGGCGATTCCCGGAGTGTAATAGCCTTACCCGGGTATGGCGGCTCTGCCCGGGTGGACATCTTTTCTGACTCTATTCGTGGGACAAATATGGATTGCTCAATTATACTCAAGAAACTTAACATGACGGAGGAGGAAGAGATGGCAACGGCGGAGGAGAGATTTACCACCGGGACGACAAGGCGGTTGACTACAGGCTGCATTTCAACCGAGAACAGAAGCGGCCAGGTCGCAGCCACCAGACGTACCACCAGGTTTGGAAGGGGTGGTGTTTCCGGAAGGACCGTCTAGGCGGTCGACACTGCAGATGGTGACTGCGAGTACGATTCGGAGGCCTCGCTGTTGTCACTAGTGTCCAGGGAGGGATCAGCTACCAGGAAGAGAGACCAGTCACCGAGTGCTCTGGAGGGGGCAACCTTCAAGGGACGTATACTGATGTGCGTTAGCACGGAAGAGACGCCCTTGCAGACGAGATTGTGAACCCGGAGAGGCTCTACAGCCGCTACTCTCGGGAGAATTTCCCGGATGAGGCCGATCTAGCACAAAAAATGTACAACGCCAGTCGTAGCGAGATCGGGGGACGGATACTCTCTCAAATGAGAACTGTAGAGAGGGTGTGCTGCATCTCTAAGAACCTCAAGGGGAATATGGTCAGGTCCCTTCAAGGGAAATCCGCTGGTAAGCTCCCGCGTCCTCCGCATACAGCGGCTGCAACATTGACGGTATTGTCGGGAACTGATACAACGTATGCGGAGGCAATGAAGTTGGCGCAGGAGCAAATCAACCTCGGGAAGCTGAGAATCGCAGCAGGCTGTCCGAAGAGGACGGTCACAAGTGGCATGATCTTCGAGGTACGCGGCGAGGACGGTACCAAAAGGGCGGCTGCCCTGGCCGCAAAAATGTCACAGACCCTTGCTGGGAAAGGAGTCAAGGTCGCCCAGCCCACGAAGACAACAGAGCTGAGGATTCGTGGACTGGACGACTCGGTGCGTCCTGTAGAGGTCCTGCAATGCTGCCGGTGCTTGGAGGCGGGGCACGCCCGTCTGCTTTGTACCAGGGAAATTGGCCGCAGGGGGTTGTGCTACAGATGCGGTGATCCATCCTACCGGGTGAGTGCTTGCCCGGCTGGCCGAAGTGCCCGGTATGTATGGACCTCGGTATGCCGGCGGACCATCAGCTGAACAGCCGTGCCTGTGCACCGCCCCACTCCAGAAAGAGAGTGCGGCCCCCGTAAAGGAGCCAGGGGCCACCGCGAAACCAATTGCGGCACTGGCAGAGGACGTGCTGGCTGCGGCACCCAGAATTGCATGCACCAGTACGGAGTAATTTACGTCGAGTAAATTCGCGTCCCTACCCCTCCAGGCCAACTTGAACCACTCGCGCGGAGCGCAGGACCTGTTCCTACAGTCCACACGCGAGTAAGGAATCGATATGCGATATCAAACCACCCACATTGGGTGGGTGATATCTGCGGTTCCGTTGCTATTATATGGTCCGTCTCCCCACGTTCCGTCCCGTTCTGTCATTGAGCGGGGAAACGGATTCGTGGCCGTGAGGTGGGGGGACATCGCGATGGTGAGGTGCTACATCACCCCAAGTTGCGGCCTCGCCAAGTATGGTGCGTACTTGGACGGGCTGGAGAGATGTGTTTCCCGACTCTCGCCCCGTCCGGTGGGGAACTTCAACGCCCAGGTTACGGCGTGGGGCTCCCCCAGAGACGAGGGGCGTGACTGGGTATTGCTCGACTGGGCGGCGGAGCACGACCTGCGCTTGGTCAACAGCGGGCGTGCAGCGACGTGCGTCAAATGGCAGCGGACGTCCATCATGGATCTCACATGGACCAGCCCTGCTGCAACGCGTCGGGTGTCGGGATGGTAGGTAGCGGAGGGTACCGAGACGCTTTCGGACCATTTATACATCACGATGGATGTGTTCGCCACCTCGCCGTTTGACCTACCTCGACACCATCGCCGGTCGGGCACCCCACCGTCGCGATGGGCGCTGAATCGCCTCAACCAGGACGCGGTGTATTGCTGCACGAGCAAAATCGCAGAATTGCGCACTTGCTCATCGCGTTTACACGCGCTCGCGTCGTAGGAGGCTGTGCGACGACAAGGAGTACACAACGTTGTTGTACGGCTGCTACCGCGAACTCGCGGTGGCCCTGCAGCAGGCCATCAGGAGGGCAAAAACCCGCTCGTGGCGCGAGTTCCTCGGTACATTGGACAGGTATTGTCCATACCGGATGGTAATGGACAAGCTTCGTTCATGGTCCCCTCCTCTCACCGAGACGATCGACCCTCAGTTCCTCGACCGGGTCATTGGAACATTGTTCCCAACTCGGTCGAATTAGACGGCCCGCAGTTCATGCTGGCCCGATCAGTAGGCCGTTCCACCTGGTCCGCCGAACTGGGGGTTAGCCACGAAGAGCTTGCCGGGGCAGTGACAGGGGTCTCCCATGCGGCGTCCATGGTGCTGGCGGGTCTGCTGCCCCTTGAGGGAGACCGCGACAGTGTACAGTCGCCGATACGAGCTTCGCCTAGCGGAGATAGGCCCCGTTAGAACGGGCGGCCATTGTGGAGGCTTCGACGGAATTGGTCCGACGGTGCGCGTGAAGAGTGTTTCTCTCCACTCCCGACATCGCAAACCAACGCGCTGTTCTGCCGAGTCTCGAAAAATGGCTGGGCAGGAGTTGGGGACGCCTCACCTACCGCATGGTGCTGGTGCTCAACGGACACGGTTGCTTCAGGCAGTATCTGTGTCGAACAGGTAGGGAGGCGTCCCCGCAGTGTCATCACTCCGATGAGGGGGTGGACACGGCGCAGCATACTCTGGAGAAATGCCAGGCGTGGTCAGTGCTGCGCTGTGTTCTCGTGCAACAAGTGGGATGGGACCTTTCGCTACCCAGGGTCGTCTCGAAAATGCTGAACAGCGAGAGGTCGTGGAGAACGATGGCCTCTGCGAGCAAGTTACGCTGCAGAAGGAGGCGGCGGACCAGTAAAGGGAGCGCCACTCCCATCCTGCCCGCCGGGGTAGGAGAAGAGGCAGTTGGCGTGCGCGCCCTCGCCCATCGCAGTCACTGGAAGGTGACTGTCGACCTCAGGGGCCATGGCCGGTCGCGCTGTTCATGGCCGGCTGCGGTATGGGTATGGCGAACCCGAGGTGCCCGAGCTCCCCGGACCAAGGTGGTGAGAGGTTCTGGATTCTGGCGACCCTGTTCGCCTTTGCACTACGGCTCCGGGAAGGGGCGGTGTCATGTCGTGGTCGCACGGTGTCGCCGAGATGCAAGTTGTTCCGAGGGGTCCTGTTGACCGCACGCAGAAGGGCGCTCACATGCGCGTAGCGTGGTGTGGCACCGGACGTGTTCCAATGGATTTCCTGGTGCCTCCCCGGAGCGCTGATGACGGCCACCGTGGAGATTTTAGTGAGTAAAAATCTCACACTACCCCGGCCTCTCCCGCAGGAGGTCGGAGCGCATTTTGAAGGTTTTCTCCACGTTAGAAAAAAAAAGGTCAAAGGTTTTGTAGGCAAACAGTAGTAATTAAAGGATAAGTCGACAACTATGGCTGCCACCAACTTATTTAAAAATAATGAGCCGAAAAACTGTAACCTTGAGATCAAATAATCGGAATAAAATACCAGCAAATAATAGAAACGGTGATGAATACATGACGAGCTGGGCAATAAGAAGGTTTGCCATTTCTCAAAAAATCCTATCGTAACTGTCAGGTGCAAATCGTTGAAGAAAGATAGAATAGTGTAAATAAAGGTAAGAATTATTCTCATCAGGAGCGTTGTAATTGTTCTTAATGCTATATCACTTGCGTCTGTTGTTAAAATACATGATTCCATAAAACCTGGATATGTCAATATAGGTGATGAAATGAATAGTTTCTTTAATTCTTGAAATGCTTGTTTTTCCTTGTAATATCGTTCCCTAGGTGTAGATTCTTTCAATAGACTTGTTAACAGTTGAGCTGTTTTTCTTAAATCCTTTATGAATTTCCTGATTAATATCCCAATAATCAAAGAAATCTCTCCGTATCTTTTTGATTCTTGAATTTTTGATATTTTTTTATCTGTTTGATATTGTCGGGATGTACCTTTATTATTGCTTTGAATGCTACATGACCCAAATATGTTAATTCTTGGTCCAAGCCTGGTCCAATTTGCACGTGGTGTATCGACTAAAGTTTCTTGAAAGGCTACATCCGACCCGATTGCCGGAAAACAAAATGACTATTTTCTATAACTACCTAGTTTATTTACGAAACTGTTCATCCTAGAGAGTCTAGTGTTAGTCTGACAATGAGTATGTTCTTAGCGAAGGCTTATTGAATTCTCATTCTAGAAACTGATCTTAAAGCACACTCTGCCTCGGAAGAGGTGCATCGGCGGGGATGAGGGACACGGATTGGTCAACTACAATTTTCCCGGTGAGACG
>SMSQ01021441.1:14653-35035 GCA_019453375.1 Ctenoplectra terminalis | reverse complement strand
CATTCTATTCGTTATTAAATTTCAATTACTTTTCATAGATTTGTTCATTATCCATTTGCAGTATCTGATAAACTCAATTTATTTGTTCTACATGAATAAGAATTAATTACTTTATGCGATATAATTTTTGTTTAAGATTCGTCAACAGTCGCTTCGATATAGTCTGAGTTGCTTTAGGAAGCACAAGCACGGCGTGAAATCAGCGCTCCCGCTGGCATCCAGCCGCCTTACTCGCTCTGTGATTGGTTAGTGTTATTCGTTAATAATTCGTTGACAAAGCCGAATTTGATATTTTCGCAAAGGAAAAAGTTGCTTGGAATCATCTTAGGAATCAATCCTTAAAGGAACTTACAGACATTTTGGGACACCCTGTATTCGCGATTTCGTCTTAATAAGTTCTATCCTATTTTCCTTTCTACTACATCAATTAAAATTTTTAGAACTTTGGTGTGTAAAAGTATGCTAAGTTTTAAAAACTTCGGTATGCAATTCCGGACTCCTGTGCTCAGAATACCTTAGAAATCTAAAGCTACGTAGCTACTTTCTTCGTCAATATGAGTATGTATTAATAACATTTACGTACCAAGATATCGAGACCAAAACAATCGTTCTTTTGAATCGAGAGTTTTTTGAAACATATGAGCAACACAATTCCAAAGTTGCTTGTTTCTAGATGGTATTGGTACAGGTAAATTTAAGGGGCACATTTCGTTATAATCCTGTTCTCTGCATATACATTTCTCAACTTGTTCGTCCCACTTGACTACGATATTATCGGTTAATGATGATTCCCATTGGGAATTTATCTGTATTGTGAATCAAAGAGAAATCGCATATATAATAATTTGCATTATTTTATGGTTTCTTTGAAATATAATATACAGGGTGTCACAAAAGGTCTGTAAGTCCCTTTAAGTGGTTATTCCTGAGATGATTCGCGTGGGCGTTGATTTCACGCCGTGCTTGTGCTTCTACAAACAACTCAGATTATATCGAAGCGACTGTTGATGAATATTAAACAAAAATTATATCGCATAAACTAATTAATTCTTATTCATGTAGAACAAATAAATTGAGTTTATCAGATACTCCAAATGGATAATGAACAAATCTATGAAAAGTAATTGAAATTTAATAATGAATAGAATGCAATTCGTTTTTGTAATAAAAATTTATTCAAATGACATCAAACACTATTATTGATCATAAATCTCAAACATGGTTCTTTAATAATGTTTGTAAGGAAGGCTAACAGGCGAGGCGAGAAGAAATTAGAAATAAGCTATCGGTAAATAATATATTTTATTCGACCTGCTCCAGTCGACATGCGTGCTGAGACTGTTTTAACCCTGGGCTTTTCCTAGGAGGTATCCTCGGGAAAAAAAGAGGAGTGCAGTCCTAAGTGGACGCACTTGGCCGATTCTGTACGCACGGCCTTCCTAAAATATACAACTCTTCTCTATTGGTTACATGTTTAATACCGTCATTTAGTTTTATTTTTATTGTTTTAACACAATATTTAATAATAATATTAATTATAAATATTTAGTAATGTATAATAATCATTTAATAGATTCGCTGAAATGATTTTTTATGAAAAGTTTGAAGAACACAGCCAAGAATAAGTTGCAGGCCTCGTAAATTAGAAAAGAATAATCGAAAAATTAAATTAAACTCACTAAACCAGCAAAATATTCACCAACTGCTTGGAAATACGTATCACTGTGCCACATTACCGATCTTGACCCGTGACGGACGATCCGGTTTGTAGTGTAGCGAACAGCTGATCACGGGTATAAGACACCACCGAACGTATGACCGGGTCAATGACACTCATGTTCACTTCACTACACGAACACTACACTGATCACTGATAATTTAAAACACTGAAGTGGTAAAATTTATTTTATTATCAATCCTAGGATGTAAGCATTGCTTCAGCACGTCCTTCGTTACTTTGTGTATACTCATTTTTGTGCGTCCAGAACGATCGACGCATTACGCGAGGAACCGTCCGCCTAATATGATCAGAAAACATTTGACGATCGTGGGGTCAGCGACCTCCTTGGTATGACGTTGTCCGGCAATTCTATCAACTAAGCAACATTGTTTCATTTTAGCTATGACAGTTTGTTAAAAAGCGTAAATACTTGGACAAGATGACGCATTTTAGGTTCAGCATTCTTTATTGAAATAATCGTCTCTTTTAAGAGCCACTCATTTTTACATCCAAGGAGTAACAATAAATTAAATTTCATCACCTCAGTATTGTAAATTCTAAACGATCAGCGTTAGTGTTCGGGCAGTAAGGAGAATATTAGTGTCGTTAACCCGGTCATACGTTCGATGCTGTCATATATCCGTGATCATATATCAGCTGTTTGCTACACAAGCCGAATCGTCCGTCACGGGTCCAGATCGGTAATGTAGCAGAGTGATACGTATTTTCAAGCAGCAAGTGAATATTTTGCTGATTGGGTGACTTTAATTTAATTTTTCGATTATTCTTTTCTACTTTAACGAGGCCTTTAACTTAATCCTGGCTGTGTTCTTCAAAGTTTTCATACCAAATAATTTCAGCGGAACTATTTAACTCGTTAACAAAGCCGAATTTGACGTTTTCACAAAGGAAAAAGTTTCTTGGAATCATCTCAAGAATCACCCCTTAAAGGGACTTACAGACCTTTTGTATAGTGTTAAACAAAATGAAACAAGTGAAATGAGTGAAAACGGGACAGTCGACAATCGTTCCACGGTCGACACGACATATTCGCTATTCGGTCAATATTGAACTCGAGCAAAGGGTGCTATCGTTCGAGCACCCAACGATTTTGCTCGCACCTTTTTTAAGTTCATCATTCGAGACTTTCCCTCGCAGTGGAATAGGTTATTCGTTATTAATTTAACGGATCTGAAGTCGCGTTGTAATCAGGCAGCACATCGGGTTAAGTCAGACCTTACAACCCCAACCAGAAAGCACAGAGTTCCACGCGAGCACGACGCGACACATCGAACATATTAATACAAGTAACACCTCCATATTTTAATTTTGCTTATAACAACGTTCGTTTATAATGACGTCATTTCTCTATCTCTTAAATGTCGCTATAAACGGATTTCAATGTATTTTTTTCTCCTCTTTGTAACTATAAAATAATTTTGCAATGAAGCTAACTGTAATAATAATATGAACAAAAATTTTGTTTCACAAAGACTAATTTTATATTTTAGACCTGTACTCCAATTATATACCTGAATGATAAAATCGCCCAACTTTGATTGAAAAATAATCCAAAAGCTTCGGTGATTTGGAGTGATGCATGCCACAGTGACCGATAAGAAAGCTTCATTACTACTTTCTTTAACTACAATAGATCTTTGATTTAAAAATAAACGTCGAGGTATTTTTCTTGAACAAAGCTCAGACCATCGTGTCTGCTTCAGAGTACCTATAAGGTACAAGTAGTTATAAAAGTTGCCACTTTAACACGTCTTTCATAACAAGTAGAATGCAATATTAAAAAATTTGTTATGTATAATTATAGTAATACCTAAGAAGCCTAAAACTCGTCTCTTTGAAATTTTTCAATATCAACTTATTTAAAGTCTCGGATAAGATGAAAATTTTTGTATAAAATTAATTGAAATGGCAAAATCAAACATTTTCGTATAAAATAATAGATTTTAATTTGGAGGCTATTCGAGTTAAAAATTCAATAAAATGCCAACTACATTTTTTTTTATCTATTATAATTACTTCTAATTATTTATAAGCACAGAGTGTTCCATTTAAATCGATCTATTCGTGTATCTTCGAAACTTCTAATGATACTAAAAAAAGCTTGAGGTAAAAATGGAATGATTTCAAGGGGCACATAATATGATGCAAGTTGTTTTTTGTAACTGGAAGTGTAGAGGACGCATGAAGGTCAACTTTGATTTTTCAAATCGAATTATATATTTCTTATTTCATCAATCGATACAGCTGGTAGTTTTGCATAAAAAAATACTAATTAAGCTACTTATAGTAAAAAATCATCGGTTCAGGAGATATTTTAATTTTCATATTGCTTGGTGATGTTCAACACATTATGCGATGTTACACTAATATGTTAATATGTGTGACTTCTAAATGAATGTTTATAAACAAACGATAGTACGTAGTTCATTTCGTGTTTGATGATTCGTTTAGTACTTCCTTATTTAAAAAAAATAAAGAGAAACCGTTTCTTCGTAAATGTCGCGTTGATAAATGTCCCGACTTTGTCGTGAAACGTGCTATACATCAATTCTAACGTGCTATAACTAAGTTACGATGTTAGAATAAAACTGGTAAGATAATGCTATGCAAGTGAAGGTTTGAAGTACTGCTATTGTAGTTGTGTCATTGGTGAGAGTATGTTAAGTAAGTGAACTGTGTTGTACCGGAACCCACGATGCCTCGGAAAAGGTGCATTGGCGGGGATGAGACACACGGATTGGCCAAAGACATTTTGCCGAACTAGACGAAGGAGGTGGATGACTCTGTGTGATTAGAAGATTAGGAAGAAAGCAAAAATGACATCCCCAGGTCGATCTTTTGTCTTGGCACAATGGCGCAACAGGGCACTAACCTTGGGCACCGCTTCGATGCTAATAAGCAATATTAACAATGTAAAGTAAAATAAACTAGAAAGCTAAAACTCTGGCAGCCAGATGCGGGTAATAGCCATGGAAAAGCCTAAGTATTAGAAAACTAAAGTGCCCGACGGGCTTCCAAGTTTATTACCGCTGCAAAAATAAAACAAATTAGTGATGAAATATGAAGGAATGTAATGGGATGTTCAGTCAGACTGAACAGAAACCGGTTACATCAAATTATAAGCCCTTTAAAACGATTCACTTTTTGTCCGAAGTATTTACTAAAAGCATCGCTCATTTGAAATACTCGAATGGATCGATTTAACCAGAACACCCACTATAAATAATATTACTATAATTCGTTTTTTTGTCGGTTATACTATGGATTAATATTAATCGTGGTATATACAGGGTGTCCCAGAAAGGGTGTAAGTCGCTTTAAGGGGTTGTTCCTGGGATGATTCTAAACAACTTTTTCCTTTGCGAAAATGTCAAATTCGGCTTTGTTAACGAGTTATTAACGAAAAACACTGACCAATCACAGAGCGAGTAAGACGGCTGGGCGTCAGCGGGAGCGTTGGATTCCACGCCGCGCTTGTGTTCCTACGAGCAACTCAGGATATATCGAAGCGACTGTTGACGAATGTTAAACATAAGTTATATCGAATAAACTAATTAATTGTTACTCGTGCGGAACAAATAAATTGAGTTTATTCGATATTCCAAATGGATAATGAACAAATCGACGAAAAGTAATTGAAATTTAATAACGAATAGAATGCAATTCTTTTTTCTAATAAAAATTTATTCAAGTAACGTAAAACATTATTATTGATAATAAATGTTAAACGTGGTTGTTTAATAATATTTAGTTCTATCGTTTAATTGTATTTTTATTAGTTTAATACAATATTTAATGGTAATATTAATTATAAATATTTAACGATATTTAATAATTGTTTAATAGTTTCGCCCAAAAGGTTTTTTACGAAAACTTGGAAGAACACAGCCAGGAATAAGTTACAACTTACATTAAATTAAGAAAGAATAATCGAAAAATTGAATTAAACTCACCCGATCGACAAAAAGTTCAACTGCTGCTTGAAAATGTCTAAAAATTCACGTATCGTTGCATACAATGTAACATTGTATCGAGCTTGAGGAAGGGAATGTTTTTTACGGCAGAGCAGGGCTACCGAACAGCTGATCGCGGGTCAACGAACTCAGCGTTCACTTCGCGGCGTAGTCACTAATACCGATCACCAACAATCGACACCACTGATCACCGACAATCCGTGACACTAATCACTGACAATCCACGACACTAACCACTGATAATCCACAATACCGGGGTGATAAAGTTGAACTAATGGTATTTCTACGTTGTAAAAATTAGTGGCCCTGAAAAGAACCGATTTTGGCTGCTGAACGTGTATCCCCTCTTACTTTGTATCCACGTTCTCGCGCGTGCAGAACGACTGACGCCATGTTCAGCGCGATGAACGCTCGCTTCGTACGAAAAATGTATTGTGCATCAAACGTTCTAAGGTGCGGGTCGCGCGATCGTCAAATGTTCTGCGATCGTAGCGAAGCGAGCGTTCATCGCGCTAAACATGGCGTCAGTCGTTCTGCACGCGCGAGAACGTGGATACGAAGTAAGAGGGGATACACGTTCAGCAGCCAAAATCGGTTCTTTTCAGGGCCACTAATTTTTACAACGTAGAAATACCATTGGTTCAACTTTATCACCCCGGTATTGTGGATTATCAGTGATTAGTGTCGTGGATTGTCAGTGATTAGTGTCACGGATTGTCGGTGATCAGTGGTGTCGATTGGTATTAGTGACTACGCCGCGAAGTGAACGCTGAGTTCGTTGACCCGCGATCAGCTGTTCGGTAGCCCTGCTCTGCCGTAAAAAACATTCCCTTCCTCAAGCTCGATACAATGTTACATTGTATGCAACGATACGTGAATTTTTAGACATTTTCAAGCAGCAGTTGAACTTTTTGTCGATCGAGTGAGTTTAATTCAATTTTTCGATTATTCTTTCTTAATTTAATGTAAGTTGTAACTTATTCCTGGCTGTGTTCTTCCAAGTTTTCGTAAAAAATCTTTTCGGCGAAACTATTAAACAATTATTAAATATCGTTAAATATTTATAATTAATATTACCATTAAATATTGTATTAAACTAATAAAAATACAATTAAACGATAGAACTAAATATTATTAAACAACCACGTTTAACATTTATTATCAATAATAATGTTTTACGTTACTTGAATAAATTTTTATTAGAAAAAAGAATTGCATTCTATTCGTTATTAAATTTCAATTACTTTTCGTCGATTTGTTCATTATCCATTTGGAATATCGAATAAACTCAATTTATTTGTTCCGCACGAGTAACAATTAATTAGTTTATTCGATATAACTTATGTTTAACATTCGTCAACAGTCGCTTCGATATATCCTGAGTTGCTCGTAGGAACACAAGCGCGGCGTGGAATCCAACGCTCCCGCTGACGCCCAGCCGTCTTACTCGCTCTGTGATTGGTCAGTGTTTTTCGTTAATAACTCGTTAACAAAGCCGAATTTGACATTTTCGCAAAGGAAAAAGTTGTTTAGAATCATCCCAGGAACAACCCCTTAAAGCGACTTACACCCTTTCTGGGACACCCTGTATACGATGGCTCAATAATTTTAACAACCTTGAATATCTACGTTACTTTTAGAGAAGAATTATATGGTAAAGAGGCGCTCATGATATGCAAATAATAATTTCTTTTCTAAGTAAAGGGTTTTTGAAGATTTCAGGATCACTTTTATTTTTTTAAACGGAATGCCATATTAATTTTTATTTATTAAGATATCTCTTTTAGAACTGAATAACGTTTGCTTGAAACATTTTTCATTGTTCACAGATATTCAGAGTGGTCGAAGTTATCAGTCACATATTTTTTTATCAGGTTCTATATTTCATTTCTAAAACACTATATTTTTATAGTTATATAAAAGTACTATTAAATGATAGAAAATTTGTTATACTTGAACATAATTAACCCTCCGAGTACTGAAGCTCAAAGTGCTGTGTCAGAGTTATTTCTGACTCACACCGACGATTCACTGATACATATTCACGATTGCTTGAGGTCTTCACCGATACTGTACTGATACAATAATGGCCGTTCAAGCTCGAGACCTCCACCGATATTGTACTAACATAATGACGGTCGCTCGAGCTCTAGATCCTCACAAATATACTAGTAATACTAAATGATTGTTACCAAATTGTCTGTTACACAAATCACATAAAGTTGAATGTCTATTGTTACTTCCTATACAGAAACAACATTTAGCATGCTTCTGATCTCCTATTTTCGACTTCTTTACTATTTTTCTACCGGTTGCTTCTATGGCTCATTCGTTGGTGATACACACATTGTATCAATAAAAACTAAACAATACAACAATGAAAACAACAAAAACATCAAAAACACCAAAAACAATAAGAAATAAACTTTTTTTAAATAGAATAAATATTTCGACTCTTTGCCCACGTTTTCTTTATTCAGAAAATTATAAGAAACTAATTCGTAACTTTTATCTCCACATTTCCAGTTGCGAGCCTGTAAAGATTTTAACCTTTGATAACTCTGGATGCATATTTGCGTTCAGTGGAAGCTATCGGTGAGGACTATGGACGCATATATGCGCTTGACGATCAAAGTGTTCAGATCGTCATATGATATTCTTTAACATATTTTAAATCAATAAATAATATGCTCAAGATTAGTTCTCTGATACTGTTTAATCTAGCACAGCTGAAAAATTAAAGTAAAAACTCAGTTGATTGTTGGATAATCAATCGAACACCGATAGTGTGCGTTATCTGTCTGAACGAATAGTAATAGTAATGAGTAATGAGTCTCCAGTGACTTCAACTCCATACACGAAGGGTTAATTATGGGGTGAACGGTAAAATAAATACGATGGCCTACAAATACCAACTGTATATTTTAGAGTAAATTTTAGATACATTATAACTAAAATTTATTCAAGAAGAAATCAATTTTACTAAGGTAAGTTAACTTACTAGGTTTATTTGGCCGTTCTTCAGATACCCAAATTTCATATTCAGTTGAACTTCCATATGGTACATTAATGCTTAGGGTTTCATCAACTGTTTGATACAGTTTGCTGCATATTGTATACTCACTTGCAATTCTTAAGCTGTCAGCCTGACCTTCCAAAACAAATACTTGATTTCTACCAAAATTAGGACCAATTGTCGATCCACAAAACAATAGGTGAGCTGTTAAAAAGAGTGAATAAGTGAATATTTAGGTTTAAAAATATAGTAAATTTGGTATTTTATAACTACTAGTCAATCTTTATAATTATTTATAACCATTTTCTAACAACGAGATATTTAAAACATAGGCTTCAAGCGTTTATCATCAAGGAACTGCACGGAAAATACAGAGAAATATTATTACTTTCCTTTTTATGGGTACACTTCTTTGTTCAGAAAGCAATTTTTGAATTCTCTTAATATATTAATCTACAGCTGTTGATTTATGGGCTTACCTGGGTACCTGTAAGATACCCCAATTAGATTTAGATAAATTCTGATCTCAATTCAAGAGATCTAACAATTTTCGACTAGCATCACAAAATACTGTATTGAATTGTTTCTAGTTTATTCTATTTGTTAACGATGTTATTCAAGCGTCTTCTTTATTTGGACATCCTGTAGATACTCGGATAACTGGGAAATTTTGATTTACTTGAATATCTCACAAGATATAGCAAATAGTTCGCGTAGTATTAATAATTCCTAACGATGTTTAATGAAAATGGTTTTTTTGTTAATTTTAACAAAAAAAAGTTTTAGAGATATAGTTTCTAATTTCTTATACACTCTACCATAGATTAGTCGTTCTTATTGAATTTTGGAAAAGCTTTGATATCCCTTTTCAATACTATTCCTTAATCTGTAGATAGTACAAAGTTTAAAACTTATACACTGTAAGGATATTATCTTAATCTGATATTATCTATTCATCTTTAATTTTTTTTCGTCATTGATTTTTTATTAGTCTTTTACTATTGTAGATTTTCATAAGTTAGAAGTTCGAAATATTAATAAAGGATTTTCAAATTTCATCTTTCAGAATAAATGTACATAGAAACAATAAGAAGTAGTTAAAGTATAATACTCAAACAAATAATGTACTGTAGAGCCTGAAAAAATGAGTAGTAGAATATGTTACATTTGTCGAGCACATTTCATAAGTTCCATTACATAAAAACAACTGTTACGAGAGATATAATTTTTTAAAACAGTATTAAAAAGTAATTTAATAAGAAACAATTATATCTAACATGTTATTTAAATATTACTAAAATGTTAACCTGTATAATTACATAGTAACACATAATTGTTTTGAAATTATTCATATTCAGTAGAACCTCAATTATCAGAACATCGATTAATGGGAAATTGGATTACTGAAATATTTATTAATAAAACATTTGAATATTCAAACAGATATGATACTAAAACTAAGGAAGAGAGATGTATACCTATATACATTGGTCTCCAGGATTAAGGGAACTAAATTTTCGTCGAAAAATTACTGATATTTAGAGTATTATAACTTTGTTATGTAGTGTCGTAGTTTTAACACGTTCGCGGACAGTAAAAGTTTCAGCGAGGTGCAAAGATTGACAGTGATTTTTTTTAAATTGGTTGTGATATCCGAAATTTGATTAAACACATTTTACAAGGGCAGTCAAATTATCATATTTTAATCGTTATATACAATGAATGCTATAGCATCCACGACAATACACATCATAAGGTTATATAAAATTAAATTCAAAATAATTGACTTCAAGATTTGAATGCTATAGCATTCATGTCATTCTGCATCATCGTGAAAATGAATGCTATAGCATTCACGTCCGCGAACGTGTTAAGGACATTTAGTTTATGGAGGGCAATAGAAAGCGTTAACGGACGAAGACCAGACCCAACGAACGGACGATGGGTCGATGCGTCGGCAAGGTTATAGGAGTGCGAAGGAAGGAGAAAAAGGAACTTGCGAGGGTTTTCCGTTATGGGAAAAGAGGGGTGTGTGGAAAAGAACGTCGAGCAGGTTGGATTTTTGAGAGAGAGTAGAGAGTGTTGAACAGAGCGTCGAGCGAGTGTGTTGTTGTGTACTTAGAGAATCGGTGTGAGACTGATTATATATTTATGCGCGTTATATTCCCTCACCTAAACCTTATTCATCATAATTGAACTTTTACAAACTGTATATTTAAATAAAAACTCTATAGTTATGACGCATCAATCGCCGTTGACTGACAGTATACTATTCGTGCAGACCGCATTAGTGTATGTTGACTAACTATATTGTTACGTCCTCGACGAGATCGAGGAAATCCCTCTGAGCGGCTAGAGAGCTAGTTGAGAGTTCTTGCTCTATTAAAGTGCTCAAGCACACCTTGACTAAACTTACTATAGGGATATTAGAAGCGGTAGATTGGTATTTGGTAACGAATACAGTTTAGAGGTATAAAAATATACAGGGTGTCTCAAAAGATCTGTAAGTCCTTTTAAGGGGTGATCCCTGAGCAACTTTTTCCTTTGCGAAAATGTCAAATTCGGCTTTGTTAACGAGTTATTAACGGAAAACACTGACCAATCACATGTCATTTTATTTTCTACAAATAAAGCTGTACCTTATTTTCCAGATTTTATTCACATATTTTTTTTACTTTTACCTATACATACACTAAATGCGATAGATGGACGAGGACTTATGCGGCCGACTTTACGACATCACCGAATGTATGACCGGATCAACGACACTAATATTCACTTAACTGCACGAACACTAACTCTGATCACTTATAATTTATAACACTGAGGTGGTGAAATTGAATTTATTGTTACTCCAGGATGTAAAAACTGGTGGCTCTTAAAAGAAGCCATTATTACAGTACAGAATGCTGAACGCAAAATGCGTTGTCTCGTCCATACGAACATCTTTTACATTAATTGTAAGTCGATCGTCCTAGGAGTCGAACATCCTGGGAGTATCAATAAATTCAATTTGAGCACCTCAGTGTTGTAAATTACAAGTAATCAGTATTAGTGACCCTGCAGTGAATTGAACATTAGTGTCAATGACCCGGTACGTACGTTTGGTGGTGTCGTATACCCGAAATCAGCTGTTTGCTATACCATAAGCCAAATCGTCCGTGAAGGTTCAAGATCGGTAGTATGACACAGTAATACGAATTTTCTTGCAGTAGATGAATCTTTTACTGTTTTGGTGAGATTATTTTAATTTTTAAATTATTCTTTTTTAATTTAACATGGCCTGTAACTTATTCCTCACTGTGTTGTTCAATGTTTTCATAAAAAATCTTTTCGGCGAAACTATTGAACAATTATTAAATATTATACAATATTGATAATTAATATTATTATTAAATATTGTATTAAAACAATAAAAATGGAAGTAAATGATTGTATTAAATATTATTAAAGTGTTGGATGTTATTTAAATCAATTTTTATTAGAATAAAGAATTGCATTCTATTTGTTATTAAATTTCAATTACGTTTCATAACTATGTTCATTATCCAGTTGGAGTATCGGATAAATTCAATTCATTTGTTCTACATGAATAATAATTAATTAGTTTATTCGATATAACTTGTGTTTAATATTGGTCAACAGTCGCTTCGATACAGTCTGAGTTGCTCGTAGAAACACAAGCGCCTTACTCGCTCTGTGATTGATCAGTGTTTTTCGTTAACAACTCGTTAACAAAGCCGAATTTGACATTTTCGCAAAGGAAAAAGTTGCTTGGAATCACCTCAGGAATCGCCCCTTAAAAGGACTTACATACCTTTTGAGACACCCTGTATAACAACATTAATAATCTAGTTCACGTTTATACGGTTTCAGACTACTGTGGGGCGTAACTCCAACTCCACAGAACACAGCGGAGCAAACAATCGTTGTCATAGAAGATACACCTATAAGATCATTGAGAAAGGCATCAATATAACACGCAGGACTCGTTGAGCTCCAACGGGTTTTAAACATGCACATAGCTCGCAACCACAGCACAACCAAAAGCAAAAAAAATACAGTTACGTTCAAGCAATCACAACACTGGATCCTTTTCATTTCAAACTTAGGCTACAGTTACCCACGTCTACGTGCAGAGAAGGCCGAATTATTATCAGAATATTCAAAATAGTAGATCTCAATTGACCGTCGCGTTAAATACCTCGCCAAAAAATGGTCAAGTATCTGAGTATTAGCTTTGAGTTTAACTTCAAGTTCGAGCTATATGTGACATTCTGCACATTGGAAGAAACACAAAATATGTTACTGCACTTTGTTAGAATCCTCTGATCAAGACTGATAAAAAAAGTGTGTTCAGGTGTTGACCTGTATACATTGATGTCCACCTGTATACACCTACGTATGTGTGTTGTCGTATACCACTAGGATATCTTGTTGTGCTTATAAAAACAAGCACAATTCGCCGTTGTGTAAAATCCGGGACCAGCAATTACTCAGTTTAACGTATCGTGCGACCACGCGAGCAATAAATTTGGCAATCGATTTTCATATAATTTATTGTATTTTCATTTTCTGATTGTAGGTGTACAAATTAAGTAATGTGATTTTCTTTCTGTGTGGCTTACAATACATATTCAATAATGTATTAAATAATCTGTTTCATTTCTTATGCGATCTAATTATACATTTTCAACGAGGAGGTTCAAAAGTCACTCTATAAAAAGTATTGTTGTACGCCTGTCCGGTGTTGTTTCACATAAAACCACACATCATACAGTAATTAAGAGTATTCAAGAGGAAAGTCAGATGAGCAATGACCAACTCATACTTTCGCTCGTATACTTCTAACAAGGCGAACGCAACAAAGAAAAATGTCTCCAACGTAACCGTATACAACCTCTTCGGGTGTGGCAGGATCAATCTCAAGTTGATCCAATCGGTGCTACCTCTCAACAGCTTGTTAATATGTACCTAAAGACCATTCGAAATAGCTGTATACTACTGAAAATAGTTGTGCATCCGGATAAGCTTGTATACAGTAAACATCCACATAACAAGATCACGCTTATATATTATGTTTATAAGAGCCATATAATAACCCTATAATAACATAAGACCCGGCGACACTGTATCACGCGACACGACACAATTTCAACCTGATACTTTACGGTTTCTACTCTGGATTTTTACTTTGATACGCTTTTGCTGATTTCTACTCTTCAACTGATCCAGTAACGGCCAGGCTTGAACTGTTCTACCACATTGAACCAGAAGTGACGGAGCACAGAACATTCTGGATTTGTCTAGATTAGTCTAGATAATTCGGAACGCGGAAATAAATAAATATGTAAGGATATTTGTTAAATTTTCCTATTGATCATTCATGAAGATGTATGATTATGTGGTCCAGGTACGTGCTCCTTGTTTGTTACCCGTTGAAAAATAGGCAGTAAATTGTTAAAGCTCTGAGACGGAGGACAAACCGGGATCGCTTAGTTATCCGCCTTCATTTATACTACTCCGTGTGTTCTGCTTAACCCTCGCGATACCCACAAGACCGCTCTCGCCAAGCTTTCGTCAATGACTAAAGATTCATACGATATTCATGTACCGACGCATTTCTCAAAGATCATTCTTTCTTGTTTCATACCGATATGCTCTCGCTCTAAACCAAACATTCGTCGATGAGGTCGCACGCCTCTCAAGCATTCCGAGCACCGATCACCCAACGCAACACTCGACACTTACGCATTCCTTAGGGCTACACTAAACTAATTAAAACTATTTATTCCCGCAGAAAAGTGGTGCCAGATATGCTGCCACAGCTCATTGTCACGTCCGCGTGCAAAATAACATACTGTCAATACTTTTTCCCAAATAGACACAGCGTATTATTACATAGACCCCCAGCACAACGATTGGTTGAAGCTTGAAAACTGTGAATAAGAAGTGCCCCACCGCCTGTCCCAGTGGATCACACCATTCCTCGAAGATAGTTCTGACGGCGACCATTGGATGCAGAATCTCAAAATAGGAGCATCTTACCAGCGATGCAAGATACCTATTCTATCTGGTCTCAGTAATTCGATCTTGCAGCAATAATCAGAAAATCTGTGCAAACTTTGAAGCCAAAGGCATATTTCAGGTGGAAGTATGAATTTGATCACTGCAATCATTGTGAGTCTATCGTTTATAAATAACTTGCTATAAATTAATCGCAATTTTATAAGAAAATCTCCGTCAGGCCACGCGCGCTTATCGTTTGTTTCTAATTGTAGCGTAATAATAAGTACGCTTACAACGAAACGTTTTCGGGACATGCATTTAGTTGAAACTCTTTCTTCAAGAACGAAGTATCTAAGAAAGCGTGTGAGATTTGAAAATTGTTTTTTTCTTTTCAAATATTTTGTCAGTAGTGGCGAATAGTTAAAATCTTTTTGTCCAAATTGTCCTGATCAACCCGAACTTTGTATGGACTGTTTTAAAGCATTCCATTATAAATAATTTTTTTAATAAACTTTTATAACAATGCAAATTTTTTTAATAAACTTTCATAACAACTCAATAGTCTCATATTCTGTGAAATATCTTTCAAAATACCTACTAAGTTACCTCGTAAGCACTCAAATAAGCGTCCCCCGAATACGGGTAACGCGGCGGTCAACGTATTAAGCGAAGAACCTTAACCAAGATCATTCGAGCACTTTCGGTCAAGTTACTACTCGTTTGACCATGAACGCTCGGGGCGTTACATTCTTGAAAGTTCATAATGGTCCTTGGGTGTGACAAATTCCTTTTCCTCCATTGAATTTTTAGCAGCCAGTACAGATAGTAATTCAATGCTAACATCTAATAGTATGAAATATTTGTTTCCTCAGAATTTATCAATCTGATCGTCGACCAACCGAAGCAAATATTTGTTTTTTATCGTGATAACGTTTAATTTTTAATAATCAATACACGTCTGACAATTGCTAATCTTCTTCCACACAAGCATAATTGAGATCACATGTGGCGAATATCGAATAGTTTTCGAACCATCCCATGCAGAATTTTCTCGGATTCTGCCGAACAGTACGGGTTAGTGCATCCATAAAGCATCTAATGCTGTTAAAATGATGGCACGTTCGCTTATTCTAAGTTGCACACCGATTTAGTTAATTATGGCCTTCCCTGGTTTTGTATCCTGACGCACTGCAATTGTAGCAGGTAAGCAAACATCGTTACGACTTCACTGATGTCGCTCGCTTTCTGAGTTTCTCGCATGTGTTCTTTCCATGTATTAGTGACGCTCATGAGAATGGTTACTTTTATTGCGCTTTTCTCAGAGCTTCAGAATGTTCATGCACTAGCATTTTTTTAATTCTTTGCATATACCAGTCTAACGCATTACCGGGTTACTATTGTGAAGTGCGTAAGCTGCATTTGATACTATCATATCTCATTTTAACCGATAATAACGTCAATTAAATACTTACACTTTGGAACATGTATATATACGGTGTGTTCGCGCACACTTAGGATGATCCTGCTCGATACGCAGGACCAAAAACTGTACACGCGTGTCGCGTCGCATTCACGCGGAAGCCCGTGCTTCCTCGTCGGGGTTGTAAGGCCCGACTTAACCAATCTGGTACATGAACATATCGCGACTGTTACCCGTTAAATTAATAACGAGTAACCTGTTAGACTGCGATATGAAGTCCCGACCGATGGACTTACTAACGGTGTGAGCAAAGGCGCTGGGTGCTCGAACATTAACACCCGGTGCTCGATTTCGATACGTTAATGAATGAATGTAAGACTTAGTCAACCGCGGACAATTGTCAACGTAAGTGAATGTTATTTTAAGGATCGTGAGAGATTGTCTTATTCGACCGATAGTAAGAACGAATCACTATGTGTGTCTCGTACGACCGTTGAAAAGAATCTATGTGTGTCTTGCCCGAACGATAGCAAGAATCTATTCTTACTCGCACGACTGATCGAAAGAATCTGATTCCGCTTCCGAGTATTCGAAACGATGACACTCGGAAGGGCAAGGAAGCACTCAAGGAAGCACACAAAAGAAAAATGCACTCTAATTGCCTCGGGTAAAAATAGTAAAACTATAAGGATCAAACTATTTTATCGCCTTTTCTCAAAAATAGCCTTTTCATAAATATCTGTCATAAACTGGCTAAAC
Source organism: Ctenoplectra terminalis (assembly GCA_019453375.1). NCBI lineage: Eukaryota > Metazoa > Arthropoda > Insecta > Hymenoptera > Apidae > Ctenoplectra > Ctenoplectra terminalis. Next base: position 18,116 of record SMSQ01021441.1, on the reverse strand, counting down.
GAATCCTCGCGTATTGTTCCTACGGACGGAACAACTTGATTCTTAAATTTCGTTTTGTGAATTTACTACAATATGTAATAAAAAAATTACCTTTAGTATTCTTCATTTTTTTAGCGTAAAATTGCACTTTTACTATGGCGCTTTCATGACCGTTCAGATATATGATTGGTTGTGGAGTAGTCACCGTAAAAAATCCATGGTTATTTCCAAAAAATACAACTAAAAAACCAACGCTGTAACTAGTTGGATTTGTGAAACTTATTTGTCTTGTTGCTGTCTCAGACAAGGGACAGCTAAATTTAACCTACAAACATTATTAAAATATAGACTTCTCAAAGTATTTTATTAAGTTATACTTCAAAGTGATATTGAATTTTTTACAAAATTTTTTATTGTTATATATAAAATGGAATAATAAACTTATCCATTTAAAATATTTTGATTACATTAAGGAATATGAAAAACTATTAAAAAATTTACATAGTAACAAGACAGATACAACATGTTAGCAACAATTTTCTGTAAATGGAAGCATATTGGAAATTTCAAGGTGACTCATATTCTTTAATGTCATGCCGTATTTTATCATCCTTGGTTCAATAGTTGATATTTAGTCGATTTCAACGAATTGTAGTATAGTCATTTGATATCAAAGATTGAAATAAAATAATGAAATTCTTGTGCTTTAAGAGATGATCTAAATTTGTATGATCATTTCTAGACTAATTAAAATACATGCTACAATTCTCAATTATAACCCCGTTAATACTATAAAATTTTCGTAAATATTTTTTGTATTTCTAAAAATGGCAAAAGTTCTTAAGATGTACAAGGTTATTGTTCTACTTTGTAGAAAAAGCGTTTAACCCTTTCGGTACGAGCGCTCTGTCCGCCGTGACACTCCCGCTGTACGAGGCGCCGCTCCGAAAATGTACACATAGCGCGTGGTCAGTCCTCTTTTGTATGAAGATTTTTCTAGGCGTTAAATAAAAACTCTGTTTAATAAAACAATGTTTCTTCTAACAAGCGTCGTTTATAGTTTTAATATTAAACGGTATTTATATAAAATTCTATTAATGATATAAGTGACACCAGGTCATTAAATGAATGCCGGATGTATCCGGCGCTCGTACTGAAAGGATTAAATATGTTCGATATGATTTTGTTATTGGTATATAGTTACTTTTATATTGTATAAAATGTTTAATTATTTTGATGAAAAGTACTAAAGACACATTTTTTATTTAAATATTGTTCTGCGCGTATGTTATTTTTATTATAGCGTTAAAACGTTAAAAGATAAAAAAAATTTTATGAGAAATAAGTAAATGGTTTCAGGTGATGCATCATGTAAAATATCTGTGGCAGCTATGAGGCGGCCGCCACGCCTTGTATTCGTAGATTATTTTTCCTGTATATCTAAATTTTCACTTTTATCATTCTCTTGAGTTTTCTATGGTTTCGTGCAAGTCGGGTCAATCCTTGAACACATTTGGAGGCCAGTCCTACGTGAGCAGTTGTCCTTTCCACTTTCTCTCAGTTTTCTATGCATTTCCTGTTCTTAATGTTTTTTCTAAGGCTTCGCGAGGACCTGGTTAATCTTTGCTAACTCTCTGATTACTCTCTGCTTTTCCCGCGCTTTGCAACATTTCTCATCTTCATCGTCTATCTCTTGTTTTCTTCTTCCACGGTGAATTTTTAAAGGCCAGCATTTCGGGCCCTATCTTTCGCTCCGTTGCTCTATCTTCTCCGAATATGGAAGGAATATCAAAAATTCAAAGATCACCTTAATTTTTTTTTAAATAGAACTATACGTTTTTTATATACCACTTCATATATTTTTTTTATTTTCTACACATAACAATTAAGGTACTTGAGTTAAAAAATTACTAATTTATTATAAAAGAAATTTTAACTTCAGTTTTTTTCCTCTCTACGTTGTTGCTAATGTGTACGAAAACTGAAGTTAAAATATCTTTTAAACTAATAGTTTTCTAACTCAAGTATCTCAATACTGTTTTGTAGAGAATTAAAAAATGCATCAAATGGTGCATAAAAAATGTATAGTTCTAGTTAAAAAAATTAAAGTGATCTTTGAATCTATGAAACGCCTCCACATTCGGAGAAGACAGATACATTACGTAATACATCACCCAAAACTATTTAATTTCCTCTAAAAAAAAATTTTCTCCCTTTTAACTTTTCAACATTATGATTTGATCCAATTGCATAGGACAATCTATATAATTATGTTTTATTTGATACTACAGAAATCGGTACATTTCGTTCGATAATTCGTGAAGTCTTGTTTCACCCAATTACTGTATAGTGTGTTCGTGCGAAAGCGCCAAGGTTTGAACAATCAGGGTGAATAATCGAGTAGTTCGGGTGCCCCCGAAGAAAAACTGCAGCTGCGATTCACGGTTTCAACAAGTTCGAGACCAATGGTCCAATATGTTGACACTTTTTAGAGACAACAGCTCCTACGTATAACAATATCTGAGGGCAACGGCCCGGTTTAACTGCTGCGAGAGTAAATGGGCCGTTGAATCTTTTGAACGAATTTTAAGGATCCGTGAAAATTGTCTAACGGCTATACCCCACTTGGCCGCTGACGCACCGGTAGCTTATAAACCGTGATTGTGTTACACTGCCCAGAATAAGCAGTCAAACCGCTGCTGAGAGAACGACAATTGTTAAATATCATTGTAATGATGAGACTACTCCAAATTTACGACAACGCAATAAACGAGCTAACGCTAAAGAAAATATAATTATTTCGCCTCAACCAAATCCTACCGGTGCTACCTGTTGCACTAACATAATATTCGCATACTCTCCAACAAATATGAATATTATTATAAATTTATAACCATAAATAGTCGTTTTATCACGTCCAATGATTTGTTCATGCTATATAGTTTAATTAGGTGAAAACATAGGCAGTAATTAAAAGAACCAGTGATATTTTCACGCGTAATTTATGATTACATATAACAAAATCAACATTAAATTTTTTATAAGTACATGACTATTAAATAAAGTTGATCGTCCTAGTATAAGCAATAGGAATTGTTTGGCATCAATAAATAAATTACGTAACAACAATAGTATAGTACGATGATAGAATATCACAATGTATTGGTATTTACGCTTGAAAAGTACATGTACATATATACAGGGTGTCCCAGAAAGGGTGTAAGTCCCTTTAAGGGGTTGTTCCTGGAGTGATTTTAAACAACTTTTTCCTTTGCGAAAATGTCAAATTCGGCTTTGTTAACGAGTTATTAACGAAAAACAGTGAACAATCACAGAGCGAGTAAGACGGCCGGGCGTCAGCGGGAGCGTTGGATTCCACGCCGGGCTTGTGTTTCTACGAGCAACTCAGGATATATCGAAGCGACTGTTGACGAATGTTAAACAAAAGTTATATCGAATAAACTAATTAATTGTTATTCGTGTG
>SMSQ01021441.1:0-13095 GCA_019453375.1 Ctenoplectra terminalis | reverse complement strand
TTTTCGATTATTCTTTTCTAATTTAACGAGGCTTGTAACTTATTCCTGGCTGTGTTCTTCAAACTCTTCATAAAAAATCATTTCAGCGAAACTATTAAACGATTATTACGCATTATTAAATATTTATAATTAATATTATTATTAAATATCGTATTGAAGCAATAAAAATAAAATTAAACGACAGTGTTAAACACTATTAAAGAACTATGTTTAAGATTTACGATCAATAACAGTGTTTGATGTTATTTGAACAAATTTTTATTAGAAAAGAGAATTTCATTCTATTCATTAATAAATTTCAATTACTTTTCGTTGATTTGTTCATTATCCATTTGGAATATCGAATAAACTCAATTTATTTGTTCCACGCGAATAACAATTAATTAGTTTATTCGATATAACTTTTGTTTAACATTCGTCAACAGCCGCTTCGATATATCCTGAGTTGCTCGTAGAAACACAAGCCCGGCGTGGAATCCAACGCTCCCGCTGACGTCCTGCCGTCTTACTCGCTCTTTGATTGGTCACTGTTTTTCGTTAATAACTCGTTAACAAAGCCGAATTTGACTTTTTCGCAAAGGAAAAAGTTGTTTAAAATCAGTACCCCTTAAAGGGACTTACACCCTTTCTGGGACACCCTGTATATATAGACATTTAAGTACTAACACTGAGTTACATATCGATATACATTAATTTTTACTTTACGTTGACGGTAATATCTGACGTGCACAAGGCATTTACCTACCTTAGTTCTAGGTGTGTATGTTGGTAGTATATTAAACAAATATGCAACTAGTATCAACATTTTAACACAGTTTGGGTGTACGATCTCCAATGGTGAAATTATAAAACCAAGTCGTATTTTTCTCCAGGCATTTATCACGCATACAGCATTATGTAATGCCTTTAATAACAACATACATATTAATTAGACAACGTATACTAAATGAATCCCAAAACTTACTTTATAGGTTATACATTACTTATATGTTTTCTAACATAATGAATTAAGATACAAATAATATTATTAACAAAAACATCATTCTTTGCAATTAAAAATCATACACTTTAATAAATTAAGTGAGAACATATATCATATGTATTTGAATCTCTCTTTTCGTTATTTAATACAATACAATGAGAAAAAATACATAATATTCAATGATAGAAGGAAATTTCAACGTGACAGTGTTAAATTTGATGCCTGGAATAAAGTTTTTATTATTATACCGTTTACTCCTCAGAATAAAACAAATTTTTCATTACGTTGTTAAAAGCAACGAACTTGGATTTTTTCAATTCAACACACTTTATAATAGAAACGATGTTAAAAATTAAATTATATCAGTGTTGAAATTAAGTATTATATAAAAATACAGTAAAACTTGCAGTATTATTAGATAGTGATCGGATGACAGAATTTTGGATAGTGAAGCATTCATTTTTCCTCAATGTAATCACTTTCTGTTTTGGTATGAATAATACCATAGTGGAGGGTAGATCTTAGAGGACTTCGCGTCCCATGTTCTGAAATATCGATCATGTAAAGAATCAGATGTTTTGTTATGCCTCTACGATCTAGTGTGGTTAGTTTAAAAGTTATATGTATACAGTTCAACTACTATAATTTATAAAGTCAACAGATGTAAAAAGATTTTCTTTTGTTACGTCCTTATACAAAGTGGCCACAGTAACTCTGAACATCCCTGTATTTCGTAACGTATTTCAGACAGAACATTTTTTTTATGAAAATTGAATGGTACAAGGGGCACATCTTTTCATGAAAGCGAATTTTTATTGTTTCATTATTTAATAAGATATGAAGCTCAAGCTCGTGTTTTTAAACAAAACTATATGTTTTTCTTCAGAACATTTGATAGTACTTTTCAAGACGAATTCATCAACTCTCAACTTTTCATAAAAAATTATTTTTATCTGCAATACGTTGGAAATAAAAGGCTGCCCGTTGTTACCACGGGCATTCTGGATACCAAGGTTAAGCTCATCAAAGCTACCTCATGAATTTTACCTCGAAAATCAATACCATGCCGCAGAACGGAACTTCAGCCTCAAAAAATTATCTCTATAAAAATAGTGTATTCAAATTCTTTAAACATAATATATATTGAAACTTTAATTTATGTATTTTAATGAAATTTAATAGTAGTAATTACTATTTTAGTAGTAGTACAAGATATTCTATTGACACTATCTGTCTCTAGAAAAAAATTCTATTAGAAAGCTTAAGCACCCTATCAATTTTTCAAAATGTACAGAATGTATCCTACAATTATATGCAATACTTTACACAAGAAATTATAGATCTAATTTTAAACAAGCTTCTGCCTAGTATCGTTTTATAAAAATAGCTGGCTTAATGTTGGATTTCAATACTTTATAATCAAGGTTCTTCGACTATTAGAATTAAGTATACTCTTTTGAGCAATAAAAAGTTTGCTTTAAAATCATGTTTATTTTCCTAAGAAAAAATTTCAAAAATAAGTATATTTTCTGGTATTCCAGATGCAATTTCCTTCTTAAGTATTTTTCTATACCATAATCTTTGCAGTGTCAGAATACTTTTAACGTTATACGTTTCTCTTGCTTTTGAGGAACTTTTAAAGTTTTCTTATCTTCTAAAGTATCCGCTGCTTGTTTCAACAGTTGTTACCACACATTTCCTGGTCGATGCCATTATACACAAAATGTGAACGCATACCATGTTAATTTCATATTAAAGTAATAAACGAAATATACTGTTCAAATAATAGAAAATTGGAACAATGTTTGTTTGAATTCCGGCTGTTTTACTGTACTTTGTTACAGTTAGTTTAAGTATAAATATTATAGAATAGCTATTAAATATTACGTACTTCTTCGTAACTTCGTGGTTGGACATAGCGATTACTTAAATTTTCATCAATAAGAAAAGGGCAATAAGCAGCGGTAACGGTGATTAATACCAAGGAATCCGACAAATCTATATCGAAATTCTCGATTTTACGCGTGGCCGCTACGTCTCTACTCTCATTGGGATTTAGCACTAAGCGACGATCGGTCATCCATTCTTTTTTACGTTCTTCTTCATAATGGTAACTTAACCAAGCCAGTAAGAACAACTCCGCAGAAGAATAATTATTACTTGATGACTTGTTACGGATGTCAGTATTAATATATCGAATTATTGTATCATGAGTTTCACACTGTCTGCGTAAACTGAAAATTGAAAACAAATACAACTATAGTTGAATCTTCTAACTTGATTTTTACAATAAAAGTGCATATTGTTGTTTATTATTGTACTTTCATGGAGAGTATAAGAAATGCTAGGAAATTATTCGTTAAAAATTGATAAAATAAATATTAATTTATAAATAAGTATAGTAGTATAGTCACAGACGAGGTACAGGATAGACCTAACATCTTATGGGACTTCGTGTCCAATATTCTGAAATACTAAACTTGGACCGTACTCGCACGTCGAAGTTCTCACATACACTCTCAAGAGTTTCTTAAAAACTAAACAGTCCAGGACCGCTGATCTGAACGGCGCCGAGAAACGCAACGGGGCACCGTTCTCACTTCCGGCGCGGTCCGCCATCCCCGACACCACATTCTTATAGAAGGTGTAATGTCCTAAATTCAACCACCTACAACAGTATACTGCTCCGCTCATCTGGTCTCCACANTCATACGTTCGGTGGTGTCCTATACTCGTGATCAGCTGTTCGCTACACCACAAGCCGAATCGTCCGTCAAGGGTGAAGATCGGTACTGTGACACAGTGATGCGTATTTACAAGGAGCAGGTGAATCATTTGTTGATTGGGTGAGTTTAATTTAAATTTTCGATTATTCTTTTCTAATTTAACGAGGCTTGTAACTTATTCCTGGCTGTGTTCTTCAAACTTTTCATAAAAAATCATTTCAGCGAAACTATTAAACGATTATTACGCATTATTAAATATTTATAATTAATATTATTATTAAATATCGTATTGAAACAATAAAAATAAAATTAAACGACAGTATTAAACACTATTAAAGAACCATGTTTTAGATTTATGATCGATAATAGTGTTTGATGTTATTTGAATAAATTTTTATTAGAAAAAAGAATTGCATTCTATTCGTTATTAAATTTCAATTGCTTTTCATTGATTTGTTCATTATCCATTTGGAATATCTGAAATACTCAATTTATTTGTTCCACGCGAGTAACAATTAATTAGTTTATTCGATATAACTTTTGTTTAACATTCGTCAACAGTCGCTTCGATATATCCTGAGTTGCTCGTAGAAACACAAGCACGGCGTAGAATTCAACGCTCCCGCTGATGCCCAGCCGTCTTACTCGCTCTGTGATTGGTCAGTGTTTTTCGTTAATAACTCGTTAACAAAGCCGAAGTTGACATTTTCGTAAAGGAAAATGTTGTTTAGAATCACCCCAGGAACAACCCCTTAAAGGGACTTACAGTTTTTCTGGGACACCCTGCAGTTACTTGTAATTTGAAAAATCCGACCTGAGGTTTTGTAATAGAATTTGGTATCATATTTAGAAACCTAATCATATTACAAACAAGACATTTACAATTTTAGAAATAATAAGAAAGAAAAGAGTGTATATTATAGTGTATCAATATAGGAGGACCGCGCGCGCTATTAGAAACAAGCGAAGCCCGACTTCCGTTCGAAAGTCGGGCCACGAGGCAGAGTCGCTTAGGAACCGTCGAACGTGCACGACCTATTAGCCCTTAAGATTAGTCTACATCTTAGTATTTCTTTCCTTTCCAAATATATATATATTTTTGTTTTGTTTGTTTAATCCAGTTTATACCAATTTATTTAGTAATCCTGACAACCATAGTCCACTACAGCTTCAGAAGTCGGATCAGAATTGAACAATTAGAATTTATTAGTGTAATAACGGTGAAGTGAAAATACACGTGTGAGAACATGGCGGCGTTGAACGAAATTCCGCATATTCGCGACAATATAAAGAAGGCCTCCACAAAATCGGTTCGCAATCTATATAAATTTATTACGGAAGAAGAAGGCGATCGAAATAGTAGGAATTTTTTATGGGCGTTTAGAGGTTTGAACTTGAGTGTGCAGTCGGACGAATTTAGGAAGAAAATCACGTGGACCGCGGAAACTTTTAGTTTAGGTGACTTAGTGGGTATCTGTAACGTGGTGAATTTAAATTACGGTGGACGAGTTGAGGAGCTCGTCGCCCGTATCACCGAGCATTTAGCAGATACGAATTTATTGCGAGCGGCGAGCGAGACGAGTATTTCGGAAACCGACGAGGAATCAGAGGAGGAAAGACAAAACGCTACATTTATTGAATACGAAACATTGAACGACACCATTAGACAATTTCCAGTACAATCTAGAACACTACAAGCACCACCGAGAACAAATTTGCTGAGGGCACTGGAACCGCCGAAGTTTGTGTTAAATTTCCGTGACATTGAAGAGGCGATCAGGCCATTCAATGGGGCCGATGGATACCCTGTTGAGAATTGGCTGCAGGATTTCGAGGAAAACGCGGCGTTGTTGGGATGGTCCGATCTTCAAAAATTATTATTTGCGAAAAAATGCTTAACTGGATTGGCAAGATTATTTATGCAAGTTGAACGAGGTATCACAACATGGAAAAGATTGAAATCTTTACTTTTGGATGAATTTTCGTCAAAAGTCAATAGTGCTCAGCTACACCAGATGTTGCGTGATCGACGAATGCAACGGGACGAGTCCGTGCACGAATATTTTTTAGTGATGAGGGAAATCGCGTCCAGAGGATCCCTTGAAATCGACGAGTTGATACAGTATATTGTGGATGGCATCCCAGATGATCCGTGCCGAAAATCCCAGTTATACGAAGCAAAAGGACTCGGTAAACTGAAAGATAAATTAAAAACTTACGAGCGAGTTCGTAATTTAAGTCGACCTGCCGTAAGGAAATTATTGCCTATGCCAATGCCAATGCCGATGAAGGAGGGAAAACAACCGCTTAGCAAATCGTCGTTTGTGCCAGGAGATCTGAGATCAACGGCAAGATGTTTCAACTGCAATGAGACGGATAACTTGTACAGCGCGTGTCCGAAACCAAGAAGGGAACGAGGCACGTGCTACATTTGCGGGGCCGGCGATCATCAAAGGCAGTCTTGTCCACAACGCTCTGCCGCGACGAAAGAAAGGACACCGAAACCTTCGACGAGTGCAGCGACGACACATTTTGTACAATTTACGGACAATATAATCCCTTGTTACACCATTGATGCGTCGTTAGAAATAGGTATGGTAACAGCAGTTTTAGATACGAGAAGTTCGGTTTCATTCTTAAGCGAATCATTAATTCCACCCGGTATAATTATTAGTCCAAATAACAATAGTGTGCAGTTCGAGGCGGTTAATCATAGTAAAATAAAAATATTAGGTCGATTGCGACAAACATTTTCCATTTCAAATTGCGAGATTGAAATTGATTTTTATATTATTCCGAAAAATACGATGAGTTGCGCTTGTTTATTAGGTCGAGACTTTATTACAAATGATAATCTGGAAGTAGTATTGGGAAAAACAGTACAGATTAGGCGTAGATCATTGAAAACAATCGACGAATATTCATTACCTGAAATTCTGAAAATCGACACGGTGGATGAATATATTAATTGTTCTACATTACCGAATATTAAAATTAATGAAAATATTGACTGGAAATCACGGGACAAAGTAGAAACTATTTTGAAAACATATTACATTGAACCAGAACGACCAGAATTCCCTGTCACAAAATTAGAATTAGAATTAGCCCTTAAATCAACCCATCAACCATTTTATTATAATCCGAGACGTTTGTCGTATGAACGAGAGAAATGCAGTAGAATCAATTATTAAAGAATTATTAGAGAGGAGAATCACTCGACCAAGTACTTCACCATATTGCAGTCCTGTTGTATTAATTAAAAAGAAATTGAATGGCAGTAGACTATAGAGACCTTAACAAACTAACTTTAAAAGACCATTTTCCGATTCCAAGAATAGACGACCAAATTGACGAATTATGAGACAAAGTATATTTCATACAATTAGACCTGCAAGACGCATTTCACCACATTAGTATGCACGAAAACTCAATAAAATATACGTCATTTATTACTTTTATGTGGACAATTTGAATATATTCGCATGCCGTTTGGATTATCAAACGGACCATCATTTTTCATGCGTTTTATTAATACCGCCTTCAGGAAACTATTAGATCAGTAGAAAATTTTAATCTATTTGGACGATATATTAATTGCCACAGAAACTATCGACGAAAATTTAGAAATATTAAAAGATGTCCTCAACATTTTGGTTGAAAATCGTTTAGAATTAAAATTTGAGAAATGTACTTTCTTACTTAAAAAAATAATTTATTTAGTGTGTTGTATAAATTCTACGGGAATTCGACCGAATAAAGCCAACATACAAGCTGTTGCTGATTATCCGATACCCCGTAATTATCGGGAATTACAAAGCTTTTTAGGATTAGTTTCTTATTTTCGTAAATTTATAAAAAATTTTGCGTTACAGGCGAAACCATTATATGATTTATTAAAATCAAATATTTCGTACCAATGGGATGACCAAATGTTAGAATGTTTCGAGACACTGAAAGAAACATTAATGTCAGAACCTGTCTTAGCCATTTATTCGCCACTTGCGGAAACCGAATTGCATTGCGATGCAAGTAGTCATGGATTCGGATCTGTTTTATTGCAGAAATAAACAGATAGAAAATTTCATCCTATATGCTACTTTAGTAAGCGCACGAATCAAACAGAAGTATCATAGCTTTGAACTGGAGGCCTTGGCAATAGTTTATTCCCTAGAACGTTTTCGAGTTTATTCAAAAGGAATTCAATTTAAGATAGTAACCGAGTGTCAGAGTCTCAAATTAACTTTAGAGCGCAAAGAAATTAATCCGAGAATTTTACGATGGTCACTTATTTTAAGAAATTACGATTACACGTTGGAACACCGACCAGGGGACAAATTAGTTCACGCGGATGCTTTAAGTCGAAAATTCGGTGTACTGATTATCACAGAAAATAGCTGTGAACGGAATTTAGCGATTTTGCAGAATCAGGACTCTCAAATTAATAAGTTACACGATATGTTATTGCACGGCGAAAATAAATTCTTTGAATTAAATAATGGTTTAGTCTATCGAAAGATTAATAATAAATTATTATTTTACGTTCCCGCCTCGATGGAAGAAAATATAATTCGCACAAACCATGAAGAAATAGGCCATCAAGGGATAAATAAAACAGTCAAATATATTTCGCGAGTTTACTGGATTCCGGATAAAAAGGCGAAGGTACAAAAATTTATAATGAACTGTTTGAAATGTATTACCTATTCGACTAATGCAAATCGCGTAGAGGGAATATTGCAGTGTCCGGACAAAGGATCAGTACCATTTTATTGTATCCATGTCGATTATTATGGTCCATCAGAACCCACGAGACATCGTCATAAATATATTTTTGAAGCAATAGATGCATTTACGAAATTTGTAAAATTTTATTCAACAGTAACCACAAATGCAGACGAAGCAATTAAACACTTAAGAACATATTTTTCTAATTATAGCAGACCGCAAAAGATAGTATCAGATAGGGGTAGTGCTTTTACATCCAAAAAATTTAAAGAATTTGTAGCAGAATATGGAATTCAGCATGTTTTGATTGCAACGGCAACTCCACACGCTAACGGTCAAATTGAAAGAATTAATCGATCACTTACACCAATGCTGTCAAAATTAAGTTTATCAACAAGTTCATGGAATGAAATAGTGAGTAAGATAGAATATGCGATAAATAATACATTAAATCGTAGCATAGGAGATATACCGTCTAAATTATTGTTCGGGATAAATCAAACCGGTCAAGTTAACGACGATTTACGTAACATTATAGAAGAATCTGAAAACTGAGACTTAAACACAATTGAGGCAAACGCAGTTGCGAAAATACAGACGACAAATGAATATAATAAACGTTATTATGATAAGCAACACAAATATCCAACACAATATTCAGTGGGCGATTACGTTGTAATTAAAAATGTAGAGAACGGATAGAGTAAGATTAATGTTAATTTAGCTTAAGATTAGATTAAGTAAGCGGTAAATTTGTATTAATAAGGGCTAGTATTCGTTTGATTATGTGGAACGATTGAGGGCAATCGTTGGTCAGGATAGGCCGAGTTATAGTGTATCAATATAGGAGGACCGCGCGCGCTATTAGAAACAGGCGAAGCCCGACTTCCGTTCGAAAGTCGGGTCACGAGGCAGAGTCGCTTAGGAACGTGCGAACGTGCACGACCTATTAGCCCTTAAGATTAGTCTACATCTTAGTATTTCTTTCCTTTTCAAATATACAGGGTGTCCCAGAAAGGGTGTAAGTCCCTTTAAGGGGTTGTTCCTGGGATGATTCTAAACAACTTTTTCCTTTGCGAAAATGTCAAATTCAGCTTTGTTAACGAGTTATTAACGAAAAACACTGACCAATCACAGAGCGAGTAAGACGGCTGGGCGTCAGCGGGAGCGTTGGATTCCACGCCGCGCTTGTGTTTCTACGAGCAACTCAGGATATATCGAAGCGACTGTTGACGAATGTTAAACACAAGTTATATCGAATAAACTAATTAATTGTTATTCGTGCAGAACAAATAAATTGAGTTTATCCGATACTTCAAATGAGTAATGAACAAAAACTAATCAATATGTCCGGAAAATAAAGGATAATCGTCTTCTTTCGTAAAATCGTATAGCCCTAAGTTTAGCTACCTACACGTCTAAAGCCCATTTCCGGCTCCTTCACAGTGTCTGGGACACCCTGTATAGGCAGTATTCAATACATGGTACTGAAAGTTTTTTATTCATATCTTGGAAACTAAAAATTTGTTGAAACTAGTGTTTTACATTTGGAATTGCTCTCTCAGTTTTTGTTTGCAATTTCATATCGATCAGCACGAGGGCCTTCGGAACATTATCCGATATTCTCCTCAAAACAATGTAACTTTCATTTGGAACGTTTTTTTGAATAACAAATAATTTTAGAAATAATCCGGCAGAATGATTATATTGACACCCTGCATACGCTACAGAGCTTGCAACGTGTTTTATAAATATTTGAATGTTGAGTCATACACGTATACATGTAATGATTATATACTTTTGAGGAGGCACATATAAATTGTATCAATAATGAAGCAAAAATCTTTCCCGTGTAAGTAATAGAGAAGAGATATATATTTTGTGAGGGCCGTGCGTAGAGAGTCGGCCAAGTGCGTACATTTAGGACGACTCTTCCTTTTCCTTTTCCTAGGACACCTCCTCGGGAAAGCCCAGGAAAGAAAACATTTTGAGCAGGCACGTCGACCCGAGCAGGTCAAATGAAATATATTATTCACCCGATAATTCACCCAATATATTATTCGCCCGTCAGCCTTCCTTACACCCGATAGTATGGTTTATTATAGAAACTGTAAAGATTGCACAGTATCAAATGATAAATTACTAATTAAATTAATTAGTAATATAATTATTTAATCAAGTTATTTTTTATGTATTATAAAACAATTCATTAAACTATTAAGTATAAAATATTACATAAAATATAGATTCATACGAACCTTGATACTGATGATGTAATAGATGCTCGTTGGATAGTAGATCGTCTGGAAGATATAGGGGTATAAGGAGGAGACTCTTCTTTAATCACAGAAACACGTGACAATACAAAACACTTATACGCTTGTAATATCACATCTAGCCAACATTGTTTACTACGAGACTCAAATTTTATAGGTGACAATTTCGCTTGTATCGGTAATTCTATGCTCTGTGACTTTTGTGTGTTAATCTAAAATATATATGGCACTTTAGAATTTAATTAATCAACAGTTCCATTTTATAGTAATATTAATACAAAATCTCAGATAATCGATCAACATTTGTTTATAATTTTGAAAAGCACTCTTTTCCAATCGATATAAAATTTAAAAGAGCTAGAGTAAAAAATATGGATCCGAAATCTAAAATTTTAGTTTCCAGTATTTATTAGTTTCAATTTAGTATAAATTTTAAATATACAGACATTACTAACACATTGATAGTTGCCTATACAGATGTTACTAATACAACCATCTGCACGTTTCGAGAATGTATTTCCTATTCGCGATGAGCGAGGCGATGTTGAGCTGGACGGCGGGATTAGAGCATCTGCTGCTAAACTAGGGCTCGATCAGCAGGTGCGTGCGAAATGAAGGACAGTCGATAATCGGTCTGTCATCGGTGACTCCGTCTGCGGTACTACATATAAAGGATTGGGGGTTGAGGACGGAAAAGGTCGAGTTCTTTTCGGACGACCTCCATATTCTCATGGATATACTGTACAGAGCTAGAAAGATTTTCTCTGACAGGAATACAGGCCTAATTGGCCAGAGTAGAAAGTACAAGCCTCCTTCTCATACGCATTTTCCGTCCTCGCGTATCATTTGTCGAAACAGTCACACATTCTTTGCAGTCACTTTCTTGAAGGCCAGTGTATTGGTATTCACACAGCGTGTGTCCGCGCTCGCTACCGCTACACCAGAGACCGAAGAAGAAGGCATTTCAATGGAGCGAGAAGAGCTTTGCTGTATAAGTAAGGATTATCCTGAGGCGGTTGTGGCCCTCCAGCGGGACATCGAGAAGGCGAACACTCGGGGCTGGAGGGAGCTCCTTGGTTTTCTGGACAGTGATCTTTGAAAGCGCCGATATCGAATGCTACTAGGCAAGTTACGCCCCTCGGCGCCACCGTTAACGAAGAACTTTGAATACCAATTCCCCGCTCGGGTAATGGACATGCTCTTTCCCTCTAGTGAGGATGTGTCCCAACCTCATGCCGAGCCGGCGATCTTGCTATCTGCTCTGGCAATATGAAGAACAGAACAGAAGTTGACTGAAGCGGTAGAACGCCTGGCGGCCCAGAAAGCTGTACTACTTTACCGTGGTTGGCAGCTATGTACCTTATTGGAGATACGCACATAATTAAAACTGCAAGCGACGCAACAATTCCAAAGAAAATACAATTCCTAAAATTTAAAAACTCTGGTAGGACACAAAACTCAAAACACAGGTATGTACAGCAAGACACACATATCGTACTATCCAACGAAACACGATCCCAGCTACACAAGAAAAGAGAAAATACAGAATAGTTAGGAACAAATACATTATACCAATACGGAGTACCAAACGTAGGTTCCTGGAGCTACATGTAATATCTGTTATAAACTGAAAAATGCCAGTCGAAACCATCTTTGAAAACATTAAACATTTCCATTTCTGGCCATAACCATTTCCGGCTCCTTCACAATGTCTGGTACACCATGTATATTGATAAAAATAACCCTACGCACTCCGCTTCTCCTCCGTACCCCTTCAGAATTCATATCGATCGGGTACTTTTCCTAAAAACACCCCAATTTCCATTTTAGAATTGAAATAAACTAACTATTAATTTACTTTTTAAGAAAATTATAATGTGGTGGAATAATATTTAAACATACAGAAGGTATATATAAATTACATTTAAATTCTTGAGTAGTTAACAAAATTAATTAAGGACAGATACTCAAATGAAAATCAACTACTAGTTGTTTTGTAGATCAAATTTTGTAAACATATATTTGGATATTATTTTTTTACGTTAAACTGAATTACACAAAAATTAATTTCGCAACAAGATCTATTTTTATAATTTAAAAAATATTTCTTCGAAAAAATTATAACATAGTAAAATTCATACACCTAAAGGTGGCCAGATACAATGGTCCGATCCAAACCTTCGTTATTTCCGTTACTATTGTAGGGTGCGAGAAATAAGGAATTTGTGTGACGGGTGAATGTTTGGGCTAGACTGAAAGAGGTACGAATGAACAGTGTTTGGGCCAAACAGAGTGATTGAGTCGGATGAGGTATGAATAGTAGTTCGAGTGCGTGCGGCCGGTGTCTCCTCGCGACGGGACGGTGCCGGCATGTTTATTTTTG